>JAXQQM020092863.1:0-105160 GCA_034641835.2 Pinus albicaulis | reverse complement strand
ATATACACTTACAATGATGCTTTTTTAAGACTATCACCATATGTGACATTGGTGACGGACCTTAAAGGTCCATCACAAGCATTACCCTCACCAATGTCTTTTTTTCTTGTAGTGTTTTAATCAAAGCTTGGATCAAGGACTGCGGATTGGACTCAAAATCCCAAGTTACGGATTGGGTTGAAACCAAGATGGTTGCATAAGTCTCATTTTCTTGATTTCCATGATGCAAATGGTTCAAAAAATGGACAATGTATGAATAATTTATCGCACTTTTAATGCGGGGAGTAGATTAGGCGGAACACGGAGGGGCCAACCCTCCTCCCATGGAACCTCATCATATGACTAGTGTGGGAGCTTAATGTTAAGAGCGCTTAAGGAGCCTAATCTCAGGTTTAATATTTAATTAAGTTTCACTTAAGTGGATTTTAATATGGTGGAGATTCTGGAGGTGCTCCCAAATTTAGGCGGACTTCCACTTTTAGTGGAGTTAACTAGTAGTTGCCCCACATTTAGTGGAGGAAATTGGGGCAAAGTTGTTTTGGTCATAAATCTCTCATTATTGAACCAAATTGGATGAAATTTTAGTCAAATTTGGGTTGATTAGACCTCTTGAGAACTTTGGGACAGGTTTTAGGTCGAATGGAGGTGATCTTCAGCATATTTTTCTTCAGGGAAGATGAAGGAGCCATTAGGGCCATCATGAGACAAATTCAATTTGAGGCCTAACTAGGGGAGTTAGAGTCCTTTTCCAGAGTTCCAATAGTATAAATTAGATAATTCAGATGTTATGAATCTGATGAGATGGTTTTTAGAGCCTTTAGAAAAGGTTTGAAGGCCGAAAAGCTTCAGTAAAGTTCCCGGGGGCATTAGTGCCATCTTTTGCCAGCAGTATTGCAGGGCTTAGCCAGAGCTGTTTGAGACCATTTGCAGCGAACCAGTGGTAATTATTGACTGAAAACATCATTATGAATCTATTTACAGAGGTTTCAGCAAGTGTTAAAGACTTTTAGAGGTCTAAAACTTAGTAGAGAGGTTTTCATTGACCCTAGTGCCAGGGGGTGCCGATAGGTGATTGAGGCAAAATCGGAGCAGCTGAAGGCTATTTTTGATGAAAAAAACTCTATCTTGACTATTTCAGTCATTTTGGAACCAATGGAAGTGGTTTCAAAACATTTTTAGAACTTCTAGAGCTCAAAAAGCTGATGTGAATTTATGGGCAGCACTGGGAAAACCGTGGAGGATAGCCTATTTGGTGAATGAAATGCTCAATTTGAGCAATTTATCAGTTGATATTTGATGGATAATGTATATTGGATACATCAGGAGTGTTTTTGGTGACAGAAACATATTTCTGAGGGATTTTATGCCATTTAGAAGCTCATAGTAGCTTAGTGCACCGACAGAATGAGTCGTGTCAACAAGAGCTTAAAGATGTTTTTCAGATTTTGGACAGAAAATTGAGGGATTTATTGTATTTTTAGTCCTTTGGATCATTTTTTTTATTCATTGGAATTAAGTATTTACTTGTATAAAAAAAAACTTATCATAATCCCAAAGAGCTGAGTCGTGATGACAATGCTCAAAGGAGACGTAGCCCATGATATTTCGGGTGAACTCCTTGATTAAAATTGTTGTTGTGTTTGAATGATTATTTTCTGCCTTATGTTGCTGTCATACATGTTAAATTACAGCAAGAACAAATGAAATTAAGACATATAAACAGTAAAAATTCATACACCAGTTTCAAGTAAATAATTCCGCAAAATTATCAAGTACAAGCTAGATCATTCTAATTTAAACTGAGTGGTAGGTTCTTGAAATACATACAAGTTATCTAGACCATTTTCAGATCAGGTTGGTATCAGAGCACTTGGTTTCTTGATTGACATAGCAGTTGCTTGATTGTATAGCTTGAAAGGTGTTTTAACAGTGTAAAGGATTGACTGTTTTATTGTTTGCAAACTAATTGTTGTTTGAGTTTGCTTGAGTTTTGGGGATAGCTACTGATTAGCTAAGTCTTGGAGAGAAAAAAAAAAGGAAGAAAGGGCTGTAGGCATATTCCTTACCTTAAAGTACCTTAAATTCACCCTTGGAAAAACAAACCCTCTTGACGATTGTTTGTTAAGAAGCTCTTGGAGTTTTTTTGTTGATTGGCTGCTTGAATAAGAGTTGGTCTTTACAGCCATTTGGTTAAAAAGATTTTTCATTTGTTTTGAAAAGCTTTGAGAACGTTGTTGAAGATAGTTTTTTCATTGACATCATAATGAAAACTTCTACAAGTTAAGTTTCCTCCACAATATTCTTTGATGATGATATGAAGTGTGACTTTATTATATTGAAGGACATGGTATAGATTTTATTTGAGGATAAAATAGAAAGTACTGAACTTCATGAACAGTTGTTTGCCATGAAGGAAGAGAAGGAAGAAACGCTTCAAAGGTTGCATGATATGGAGAGGCAACTCCATCAAGCCCAAGAGGCTTTGACCAAGAAAATGCATGAGGAAAAGGTAATCCATTCTAGCTTTTCTTCAGTTTCCTCATTAGAAATATGTGTTGGTTCTTTCGAAAAACATACAAGGGGAATAGGGTCCAAATTAAAGATTAAAATGGGCTATGAAGGCAAAGGGTTAGGTAAGCATGTACAAGGCATGGTTGAACCTATTCTTGTTGAGGAGCAACCCAAGAATCTTGGTCTTGGTTATGTGCAATTTAATGGCAAAGACTCCAAATCCTTAAAGGCATGTGATGCTAATTTAAAGAGAACCTTTATACCAAGTTCTAAGATGAAAATATGTAAAATTTGTTAAAAATATGATTGCCATTATTTAAGCCTTTTTTGCAGCAAGAAGATGGTAAACATGCAGCTTATGGCATGCATGCAAGTTTTAACAGTTTTCAAGACAAAAACGGTGATGTTAGTCTACAAATGAAAGCTATAGCCTCTACTAGTTCATCTTCTCATGAAGACAAAAAGGATGAACATTCAAAGCAACACAAGAGGTATAAATCTTTTCATGATCAATTTGATTTTGTTTTTGCAAAGCATGATAATTTTACATGCTTAAATGGACAAAAGATTTGTTGTACATATTGTAGTCGATTTAACCATCATGTCTTGAGACGCTGGATGAAGAAGAAAGAATACAGGAAGCAGATGAGGCAAATGCAAATTTCAAAGAAGGTGCATGATTTTTTCACATTTTTCCAAACGAGGGGACATGTTGTCTCCCATTGTTGGACTTTACATCCAACTAGTTGTCCAAAGCACATGCAGCAAGAGGAGAGAAAGATTGGTGCAAGTGGAACTAAGGATTCCATTATCAATGTGAAAATGAAAGATTCGCATGAAGAAGTGTTGCAGCAGCAGAAATCACCATGGAGGTGGTTTGGAAAGAAGTGGATGGACTTCTTAACACAGTAAGAAATACTTCTTTGTACATATGCACATTTCGGTTGTATGCATGTATTTCTGTTCAAATGTTTGATGCAAGATTGCATATAAATGTGGTTCAGTTGAAGGAATTTCTTTATTGTTGCAAAATTTCGCCATGGAGGTGTAAAAGATGAGTATGATACTCACTTATATTGCAGAAATATCTTTTATTTCATCTCTTATAGTCACCCACATGTTTTTGGGATTATGTACTTGTTGGTACTTGAAAAGAAGTCTTGAAGGTATACATGTGCATGGAAGTTGTATGTGTAAATAGCGAACTGTAAATAGGTTCATTGTAGATTGATACATGCACATGTGTTTTTAAATATGTATCATGTTGTTTATCGACTTGTGTCGATTGTGTCGCACATTTTTGTCGACTTGTGTCGATTTTGTTGCACACTTTTTACATTGGTTTTGTGTCAATTGTATAGCACATTTCATGACGACTTGTTGTTAATGTCGCATGTTGCATGACTTATGTTTGAGCCACCTTGGATCATTGATCAAGGTAGCGATGGTTAGTTTCCTTCTACAAATTTCTCACCAGAAATTTTCTGAGTGAGTGCAAGAAAGGCAGCTCTTGACAGGGGGATAAGCATCGAGGAAGGGAAGTGTGAATTGCTTTCTAGTTGTGGTTCAAAGTCATTAGCCATGCAGGGAAAGTGTTTGGAGGCTAAAGAGAAGAGGGCGAAATACTCTCATTTTCTATACAGATCAAATTTAGTAGTCCAAGAGAGATTTTGGGGTCCAAAATCTTCCCATTTGGGAGGTGTGATCAGAACTGGATCAAGGACCTAAGGATTAGCTCAAAATTCAAAGTTACAGGATTGGGTTGAAACCAAGATGGTTGCATAAGTCTCGTCTTCCTGATTCTGGCACCACAATCGGTTCAAAAAATGAACACCGTATGAATAATTTATTGCACTTTGAATGCCGAGTGGATCCGGCGGAGCATGGAGGGGCTAGCCCTCCTCCCATGGAACCTCATCATATGAATAGTGTGGGAGCTTAATGTTAAGAGTGCTTAAGGAGCCTAATCTCAGGTTTAATATTTAATTAAGCTTCAGTTAAGTAAATTTTAATATGGCAGAGATTCTGGAGGTGCTCCCAAATTTAGGCGGACTTCCACTTTTAGTGGAGTTAACTGGCAGTTGCCCCACATTTAGTGGAGGAAATTGGGGCAAAGTTGTTTTGGTCATAATTCTCTCATTATTGAACCGAATTGGATGAAATTTTAGTCAATTTTGGGTCTCTTAGGCCTCCGGAGAACTGTGGGACAGGTTTCAAGTCGAATGGAGGTGATCTTCAGCATCTTTTGCTTCAGGGAAGATGAAGGAGCCATTAGGGCCACCATGAGACAAATTCAGTTTGAGGCCTAACCAGGGGATTTAGAGTTCTTTTCCAGAGTTCCAATAGTCTAAATTGGATAATTCAGATGTTATAAATCTGATGATATAGTTCTTAGAGCACTTAGAGAATGTTTGAATGCCGAAAAACTTCAGTAAAGTTCTAGGGGCCATTAGTGCCATCTTTTGCCAGCAGCAGTGCAGGGCTTAGCCAGAGTTGTTTGAGACCATTAGTAGTGAACCAGTGGTAATTATTGACTGAAAAAATTATTATCAATCTATTTACAGAGGTTTCAGAAAGTGTTAAAGACTTTTAGAGGTCGAAAACTCAGCAAAGAGGTTTTCATTGACCCTAGTGCCAGGGGGTGCCGATAGGTGATTGAGGAGAAACCGAAGTAGCCGGAGGCTATTTTTGATAAAAAAAAATCTATATTGACTATTTAAGTAATTTTGGAACCAATGGAAATGGTTTCAGAACATTTTGAAAACTTCTATAGCTCAAAAAGTTGATGTGAATTTCTGGGCAGCCCTGGGCAAACCGTGGAGGATAGCCTATTTGGGGAATGCAGTGCTCAATTTGAGAAATTCATCAGTTGATATTTGATGTATGATGTATATTGGATACATCAGGAGTGGTTTCAGTGACAGAAACAGATCTCTAAGGGATTTTGTGCCATTTAGAAGCTCAGAGTAGCTTAGTGCACCGATAGAAGGAGTCATGTCAACAAGAGCCTAAAGTTGTTTTTCAGAGTTTAGACAGCTAATTGAGGGATATTTATGGTATTTTCAGTCCTTTGGATCATTTTTGTATTCATTGGAATTAAGTATTTACTTGTAAAAAAAAAATTATCACAATCCTGAAGAGCTAAATCATTATGACAATGCTCAAAGGAGACGTAGCCCACGAGATTTCGGGTGAAATCCTAGATTAAAATTGTTGTTGTATTTGAATGATTATTTGCTGCATTATGTTGCTGTCATACATGTAAAATTAAAACATGAACGAATGAAGTTAAGACACATAAACACTAAAAATTCATACACCACTTTCAAGTAAATAATTCTGCAAAATTGTCAAGTACAAGCTAGATCATTTTAATTTAAGCTGAGTGGTAGGTTCTTGAAATACATACAAGTTATCCAGACCATTTTCAGATCAGCACCCCATAAGATAGCCCTATTTGAGTCCAGGAAGGCTAGGTCCTAGGACTCCAAAGATTTTTCTGATGTTACTGTGTCATTTGGTCTACCAATCTGCCAAATCACGGGACACTAACAGAATGGCAATCATGGTGGGACCTTCTGAGTTAGTGACAATCTAAGTATCCCTTAGGACTCCAGAATCCCTTGTTAAAGAGTATCCAGTGATTAATCTGCCACTTCATCCCCATTACTAACATAATGGAAATCACGATGGGACCATTCTGAGTAAATAAGAAGCCTATACCTTCTTAGAAACTTCTGAAGCCCTTGTCAAATTATATCATGTGATTTATAACCACCTCATCAATATCACTAACATAATGGCGATCACAGTGGGACCTTTTGAGTAAGCCCTAAGATAAATCACTCAGTATCCATCCATTGATAGCCACCTCATCCCCATCACTAACATAATGGAAATCACGGTGGGACCTTTTGAGTAAGTCCTAAGATAAATCACTTAGGATCCATCCATTCATAGCCACCTCATCCCCATCACTAACATAATGGAGATCACGGTGGGACCTTCTGAGTTAATGAAAATCTAAGTATCCCTTAGGACTCTAGAATCCCTTATTAAAGTGTATCCACTGATTAATATGCCACATCATCCCCATCACTAACATAATGGCGATCACGGTGGGACCATTCTGAGTAAATAAGAAGCCTATACCTTCTTACAAACTTTTGAAGCCCTTATCAAATTATATCATGTGATTTGTAACCACCTCATCAATATCACTAACATAATGGTGATCATGATGGAAACTTTGAGTCAATGAAAAACTAAGTACCCCTTCGGACTTCAGATACCCTTATCAAATCATAGAGAACTCAAACTATCAGCCATAGAGTAGACTCTATTTGTTTCACCATCCTAGCAAAATGATGACTCAGTTATAGGGCACTCACACAAACCTTAGGGCTACATATAGGAAACTCAAAAAACCCCAAAACACCCTTATATTGGTTTCTTGTCAGTTATTGGTGGTGGACCATAAACATACATTCTTAAAACAACAAAAAATATCCACGTGGTGACTCCACTAGCCTCCAGTAGGCCTATTACTTCATTAGCACTCATTTGACTTCGTGGATTTGTTTCACACCAACCCCGAGAATTTTATGAACCCAGTTATATACTGTGAGAGTTTACCAAGCATCATAAGAGGTCATCCTTCAGAAAACAGTCCTAAAAATTTCAGCCTCTCTGAATTTTGAAATTTTAAATCTAGCTTCACATAGGATCAGTACCAGATCTCATCTGAACCCAAACCCTCCCAACATAGTTGATGACCCAGAAAGGATTTTGTGGCAAACTTTTAGATCTGGAAATTTAACCACTTTTAGGAACATCCATAGAGCAAGCTTTGTATCTGAACATCTTACAGATTTTCAAGATCCCCAGTTTGACTTACACCATACAAATAACCTCTTCAGAAACAGGTCTCAAACTGGTATTGACCAAACTGACCTTGAACCCTTAGATTTGCAGCAGAGTTCTAGTAGAGAAGCCTCTCCTTCCACACCACCTTACTTTCAGCTTCTTCATCACTTCAAATCTTTCCATACCAAATCTACTCAAAATCAGTTTGTTGGTCCAAATACTTCCATCACACCCATCGATACCACCACGGTGCAAAACAATCCACTCGATCCTACACCTCTCTTCACTAACCCTCCCCTTGTAAATCCCCCATTAGCTCCCATCATGGTAGCTTGTTATGCCCCCTTGGTATTACCTCAACCTCTAGTGCCTTTGCCAAATGACTATCAATCCAAGATCCCTCATTTTACCAGATTTGAATCCATCACTACCCAACATCATGTAGATAGGATCAATGATGCTTTTGATTAAATGGAGATAGAAGAAGAAACCATTAAAATGAGAATATTTGCACAAATTTTAGGAGGAGAGGCCAAAAAATGGTTCAAAGCATTAATCCCTAACACAATACATGATCTCCCTTCCCTTTATCAAACTTTCATAAACAATTGGGAAGTCAAGAAAAATTCCCTCCAAATATTGTCTGGATATTACAATATTAAGAGGAATGTCAAGGAAAGTGTACAAGATTATTGCACCAGGTTTAACAGTGTCTACAATGCCCTCCCACCTCACATGAAACCTCCACAAGGCCTAGAACTAGTGAAATTACCTGAAGGTTTTGACCCTGACATGACTTTCCAATTAAGAGAAAGAGACCCTGAAACCTTAAAAGAAATGAAAAGGGAAACTATTAGTACAGAGGTTAACTTGATTGAAAAGAGAGCCAGGTTGAAATCAGAAAAGAGAGTAACCTACAGAGATGAAACCATGCCCTCAACCTCCTCTTCTGATACCAAAATGGACAACCTAATGAGAACTATGGAGAGAATGATAGAAAGGATAAATTTGAACAAAAGGACACCTCCTAGGGAAAACCAAGCTAATTCCCAAAATAGAAATAGAGCTCAGAACTTCAAAAGAAACACTCCTCAAATCAAACCAATGGAAAGTGATCAACAAATCAGACCTCCCTTTCAGCAAAACTGTGTAGATGAAGAAGAAGGAGAAATTATAGAACCTTAAGAAAGCCATATAAACCTAATAGGTTATGATAATGAAGATGATGTTTTTCTCACCGAAGAAGAACAAGGTTTATTTTCCTCAGATCAAACTGACACAAACTATGAGGATTCTAAAGACTACCGCTTGGGGTTTGAACATGCCATAATGGAAATCCATAAGCAATATGATCTTAGGAGAAAAAAGTACCTAGATTCTGTCAAGAAAGGCCAAATAGACCCCGATGTCATGAAAGTACCTGAAAACACCCTTATGAAGACAACAGAAAAATCCAACACTATGGCTAAGAAAGATGCAACAAACAAAGGAAAAATCAGCAAACCAAACAATGACCCTAGATGTCCTAGTACCTCCACTAGTGACCCTAAGAAAACAATTTTGTCTAAAACTCCAAATCAGAATCACCAGATTAAAAATGTGGAAAGGTTCATGGTTGATAAAGATGATGTGAATATGTCCAAGACACAAGTACCTTTCCTCTTTGAGGGAGAGATTGCCAAAATCAAGATAATTATGCCCCTCACTAAATTGGTTACTCAACAAGTATATAGGTCTCAAATTTTGAAGGTACTAAACATAGGAAATGATGTTGACACTTTAGACTTGGTTGATGACACACTTGAGTTGTTGTTTGGACCCAAATAGAAGGAAAGTATCAAGAAGGAGCCATTCCCCCTTTCTATGTTAGTTTAAACATACATGACAAAATCTTACATAATGCAATGCTTGATTTTGGTGCCTCTCACAATCTCATGCCAAAAGTTTTGATGGAGAGATTAGGCCTAGAAATAACTAAACCTTACAAGGACATGTACTCCTTCGATTCGAGTAGGGTCAAATGCTTGAGTCTGATCAAGGATCTTTGTGTTAACCTGGCATAAGTGCCTGCTAAGAACCTAGTCATGGACATAGTAGTGGAAGATATTCCTCCCAAGTATGACATGCTTTATCCAGATCTTGGGGAGCCAAGCTTCAGGGGAACCATCAACTAGATATGTCCTATGCTACCTCCCTATTTTCAATCAGACAAGAAGATTATACCAAGAGTCACATATGAAATATATGGTTAGTAGTCAAAACAGGGCAAACAATAATCCTCTTTATTCTATTCATTCAGATCTTGATTCTTTCTTCTTATATAATGAGGAAGACATTGATGATCAGGTATATGAAGTTGAACACATCAAGACACACTACAACAACCAAACCAATCTCTACATGAAGAACTTATCATTCAGGACTATGGCAGCCCTGAACAAACACATGATGATAAAACTAAACTTGACTTTCTGCAAAATTAAAATGAAACCTCAAAACAAATAGTCAGTTTTGAATATGAATCAGGTTGCTCAAACGGAGGAAAAATCTCAAAAACACAACTGTTCCCTTTTTCCTATCCCGAAGTGCTAAAATTCCCTCACGAAACAAAAATCTTGGGAAATTTGAGTCAAAGGAGTCTTATGTTTTTACCTTATCTAGACACCTCATTATCAGAAATTTTTTTCCCTCCATAAAAGCTATTGACTCTCATAGATGTTACTATGAATCCTAAAGGGATTTCTGTTGAAAATAATATAGAGGAATACAATGTAGGAAGCCTAAGAAGGCCCAAAGTTATTAAGTTATCCAAAGCCTTGTCATCACACACCAAACTGAAATACATAAGGTTATGCAAGAAGTTTGAAGATTCTCTTGTATATAGCAGTAAAAGGTCAAAGCATGATTACATAGACGTTGTTTAAAGGGGGCCTTTTTCAAAGAAGAACTATGAAACCTTTGGGCAAATTGTCTCACTAACTAAGAAAGCCAAAGGATACAGACTATGTATGGACTTTAGACACTTAGGCTAAGCCTCCATGGAGTTAAAATACCCTTTTCCTAAGATCAATCATCCTATGCCCAAGATAGGAATTTCTAACAAAATAACATTGATTGGTAGTGTTTCAGGTTTTCATGAGATCATACCACTTCAAATCAATATATACAAAGACATTTTCAAAGTTCCTTGGAATAGCTACATGCTTGACTAGATTTTTCCTTGAATAAGGAATGTTGAAGACACCTTCCAAGAGGCCATGGCACCTGTTATCAACTTTTTCACTATGATATACATTGATGATATCATCATTTGTTTGGGAGTTGATGAAGAATGCCTTCTTCATCTAAACTATTTCTTTCACAGAAACAAGGTTTGGAGGAAAAAATCAAAGAAGAAATATAAAGGAGAACTTGGTCTATTTGAAAATTTTTGGAAGAAATCTTGCATCATACCCTAAAAAATAGATAGCCATGTTCTTTATCTACCAGAGATGAATAAAAAAGTGTTTTTAGGTGATCCTATTAATGACAGGGTGATCAAACACCATGGCTATTTACAGTCTTATTTCGAATTTCTCGCTCATTGTACATGCCATGGTTTAAAGAAAGGTTATAGAAAAAAAAAACAAAAAACAAAAAAAAATGAAAAAGAGGGCAGATTTGGAAAGAGGTAAAGCCCCATACCTAAAAAATGAAACTACTGAAAGTGTGTAAGCCTAAATACCACTACTCGTGCATAAAGAAGTCTTGTTTCAATCATCTAGCCTAATCTTGGCTGAAACGTGTTTTCAATTTATTGTCGATAAGTTAGTGAAAGATAGTTGGTCAAATTATTCAAGCTTCACTTGTCAAAGATAGATTAGGGAGAAAGATATTGGTTCCACTTGCTTAAAATAGAACCAAGGAGAAAAATGGGGATGAATAGAAAACAATGTATCCAAACCCTGATTTTTCTAGTCTTATTTTGTACAAAAATAACATTTGTGTGCAGCTTGTTCTTATGCCACAAACCCATGGTAAGTCAAATTGTCTAATCTTGATTTAACCATGCTTTCAATTTCATGTTTATAGCTTAGTGAATGAAATCTTGTCAAATAGCTTAATCTTGACAGTTGAGTAGTCTAGGTAGAGAATAAATGGGTTCACTAGCATAATCTCAACCTTTGGGAACGATGAGGGTACTATTAGATAGTTTTTGTTTCTTTCAGAAAGAAAAAATGTCGAAGGTTTTGCCAGCACAAGTGCACCCAAGGAAGAAAAATGTTAGGAAAGTAGGTTGGGTAGGTAGAGATGAAGTTGAGCTAATCATGTCTTTCAAATTATTGAGATCATAGCTTCAAGAAAACATCAGCAAGTGAGAAGAGGTAAAAATCCGCCCAATGGATGAGGCACTGGTCTTCATAAAACCATAGATATGAAGTTCTGGACACCTCCTGAAAAGGAGCTGCCCTCCCCAAGTGAAGCCACTATTAGTCATCAATAATTTTTTGCCTTTGAAGATGACTAAATGATTATCCTAAGATTTCTAGAAACAAAGTTCATAAACATTGTGAGTTCTAGAAATCTCACTGCCTTCATTATCCTTAAGATAATTTTTCACTATTTCATCATTCCATCATGTCAAGCTCTGCTTACCTGTCCCAGAAAACACATTAGGGGCTCATGTCACTCATTTTGTCTATATTTTGTCACCTTTAGTCCAAATCCTCTATTTTTTTTCCTAAACCCCCCACTCCTACCTAAGGCCTCCCATCAAACAGCTCTATTATGTCTCCCAAAAATACCCCAAGCATTGATGGTCTCAAAATCTGTCTCTGTAGGCTCTTTAGATAAATCAAGTACATTGGATTTTGGATCTTCAATACATCAGTTTATCATAAACTCTTTTTTACACTTGATGAACCCAAAATCTAAGTTTTTAGTCCAAAAACCAAGTCCTAGGAACCTTCCACTAGGTCACCTACGGTTTCACAAGTCATAGGGTGAATTTGGTATCCTAAAATCTATGTTTTATCTCTATAAGGGGACTGCTTTCAAAGAAGAAGATGGACAAGTAACTTTATCCAAAAATGATCAAAATTCCTTTCAAGAAAATACTCATTGGCCTAGAGCAAAAATTTTGCAAGGGACAGCTGCCCTTGCTCACATTTCTACAAGAGGATCAAGATGGCCATCATGCCTAAAAAGAGGTAAGGTAATTGGGGAATTCATCACAAGAATACCATCTACAACAAAGAGAAAGGTAGTAGGCATGTGTTTTAGAGAATCAGGGTTTATGTGACTAATTGACAAAACAATGTGCCAAAGCAGGAAATTAGTATAAGGACTAGAAGGGTAGAAGTCACCTCAACACCACCAGGTACACATTGAAGATATTCAGAAATAATAAATGAATTTTGAAAGGTTATAAAGAACTTAGAATACAACACTGTTAAATTTTCTCTGACATCCCTAAAACCTAGGATTTTGGGAAGATGGACAAACATGTCAAATAATGATGATAGGGCCTCCTTCATAATAGAAGATGGCATTTCAAGAAGTATTCAAGTTTCCCTCTAGGGTTTGACAAAGAGGCACTGATTTCACCTCACCAAAAGGACAAATTGGCAAAGAGTATCAGTACAAGGGCCCGAGTTTTCAAAAAAGGATCAAAAGAAGGCAAGCATGAGGTGAAATGCCCAAGAAGGGACTAGAGATATATCACTGTCAAAATGGTCAAAGGAACAAACATTTAATTGATCTAAAAAAATCAGAGAAGCCTCCAACAAGGGTTTCCTTATCAAAAGTATATTCTGCAAAAGATAGTTAGCCATGAGTGACACTTCTGCAAGACTATCAAAGATGACTACCTATAGGAAGATTGATAAGATCAAACAAACTCGATGTATCATATGATGATGATACATATAAATACTAAAGGAGTTGTTGATACAAACTTCTAGGGTTCTCACACCAAGAGCTTTTCACTGCTTCAAAGAGAAAACATGACAGAATGTCAGTTGAAAGAAGGTCAAAATTCTTCTCTTCAGTCTCATCCACCAAGAAATCAAAGGCATAAAAGGTGCATGACTGAAGATTCCAAGGTAAAGGTTCCAAAAGGATCACAAGCTTATTATTTACAGGTGTTGAAATTCATGAAAAGGATAAAGTGAAGAAAACCTTCAAAAAAGAGCAGTAATGTCGTTGTCTGCATTTTTCCTCAAAACTTTGTTAAAACGACCTTTTGCTTTTTAAAGAACTGGTTCATGTTTCCAAATGTGGGTAAGAGGCATAGTTTAAGCTTGTTAAAGAGTTTTTTAATCCAAGGGAAACATCAATATGCTCCATCTAAGGAAAAAACCCATTTTTCTCAGAGTTCTGCCACCTAGAGGACAAAAAGACCAAAAATTCAGTGAAAAGGCAAGAAAGGAAACAAACATTAGAAAAGTGGGTTTGATCATGAAATTATTTTTCAAAAAGAGGTATAAAGGTCTTCCTTCCCTCTTCCCAAACTCATTTTTGTCTTTGAAAGAGAGATAGAGAGCCATTCAAGAATTTTTGGACGTTTTTCTGCAAACTGGTTGAAATCTCTCCAACGCTACACATAGGCGGAGGCACTACGCATAGAGACTTAGGTGTTGCACACAAGGGAGGAAGGGGAGTGTTAAGAAACACTGCGCTGCACACAGGTGGACCGGCGCTATGCATAGGCCTCAGTGCTTCACACACACCCAGTTCAAAGCCCAACCCACCCACAGTCAACGGCGTTGCACACAGGGGAAGGCCCAACAGGCCCGTGCAGAGACCCGAGCTACCCACAATTCTTCGGGCGCTGCGCATACACCAACCTGAAAGGCCCGATAGCTCACCCAAGGTGCCCACAGCCTTCCGGCGCTACGCACAGGCCTACACGACACCTGACCCGACCCAAAACTGCGCACAGAGGCGTGTAGAAGGCACGACAAAAACGGACAGTCGGGTGGCACTGCGCACATAGGAATTTTGGGTAGGGTTGCCAAAAAGTGGCCAAAATCAGTATTTTTCCCTTCAAAGTTTTCCCCAGGCTCCTGCACAAGTTAAAAAGGTTTGTGGTCACCTTTCTTTGCCCTCCAAGTGATAGTTTTGCATCTATAATCAAAGGAGATTAACAATAAGCTAAATTGGCTAAAAACCCTAATCTTCATGGCAAACCATCATTTAACCTTCTACGGCAGAAAAATTTACCAGTTGAAGAGTGGTCATTGGTGTAAGTACACTCAGTACAAGCTAGGTATCCTTCAAGCTCTGAAAGCATTCCTAGACTTCTTCCATTTTTCCTCCATTTGTTAAAATCTGCCCTCACCATCACTCATTTTTCCTCCCTAGACCTAAAGCTCTCACAAGCTTAAAACCAATTTGTTCAAGGATACAACTAGTCACTATGTCCAAACATGAAGTAAATACTAGTAGTGATGAAGGCCAAGGGTCTATCAAGCCAAAACATAAGGGAGGAAGAACTAATAGATTTGAGCCCTTAGAAACAATTCAAATCACCTCTTCTTGCATGATCCTTGCATGTTTTCAAGATGTTGGATGCTATTAGTTCTGTGAGAGGGTTAAACAGGTCCAAAACCACTCAGATTTGTCTAGGTTGTTCATTCTCAGCCTACAAAACCACCAAGTTAACCTAGTAGGAGTAAATTTTGAGCTATCATCTGAATCCATTGCTAAAGGCACAGGGATACCAGATGTGGGTGAGAGATGGTTCAAGAAGAAGAAATTGGGCTTAAGCTACTATGAGCCCTTCCTCAAACCTAGGTATCAACGGGGCTGCAAGACCTTTTTCTCCTTCTCTCACCTGCTAGAGATATATGCCCCACTGATGAGGTATATCATCAAGTACTTCACTTGTGAGGGGAGGTACTCTAGGCTTTATCCATATCACATAAGGCTGCTAATGCAATTCACCAAGGTTAAATTACTAGACCTACCATACTATCTCTACCAGAGCATTGACAAAATGGCTTCAGTAGTCAAGAAAAGGAGTTATGCCCACCAAATGCAAAGCCTTTTTCACCACTCTTTGGTTAAGATGATTGTTTTACACCAGCTGGAGCAGCAGGGAATTCCTTGGGAAGTTTTTATCTCACATAATGTATTTGAAAATCCCCAAGCCTTCATTCAGCAAAATTTTCCTTCCACTTCACACCCACTTACCTCCACTCCTCCATCACCCCCAGAGATCATGTTCCATCACCTCCGCCCATGCCTTCTCCACAAGGAAACTTACCTCTTCCTTCTTCTCGTGATGCATCAAATAAAGATGATGACAGTGGTAATGAGGAACAAGGGGATGACTGTGGAGATGAAGAAATCAGTAGGGAAGACACAGAGTTTAATGAGGAAGAGTAGGAGGATGATGATGGCAAGGAAGAGGGAGATGAACATGGCAGTCATGAAGACAAAAGCAATGAACATTTGTAGGAAGGCAGTGATGGTAATGATACCAATGAATCACTCCCAAGTACAGAAAGAGGCGGTGTTGATGAAAAAAATGTTGGAAATACAGAGGGGGGGGGGGTGAATCAGTATTCCTTTCAATTAGAGCATTAGTTAATCTTCAATTATTATCAGTGTTTGTACAATGATAGCGACGGAAACAGAGGAACACAGTCTGCGAGTTTTTAATGTGGAAACCCACTCCGGGACAAAAACCACTTAATGCTTTTCTAATAATTCTTTAATATTCAACTCCAATTGAAAATAAAGCTCCAACTTCCTAGAATATAGAAAATAATTCTTCTCCATCTCCCACTGGATGGATGCTCCAACACCCGAGATTATTTAATAGTAAATTGAATGGGTGACTCAACACCCAATGAGCTACAATTCACCCTAGCAACACCCTACCACCCTATAGAAGAATAAAACAAGAATGGACTCATGTACCAGGGAAAACGTTCCACTTTACAATGATATAGAATGATGTATAAGAATAAGACACACTAGAACATAACCCCAACTATGACACAACCACCTAATGATGATCCTAGACCTCTCGACACTACCTCTTCAACTCTTGGCGGATAGATACTAGTACAATTTGTACAATATATTCCTGATGACTAAAGTACAATGATTGTATGCAGTGTTGCCCACTTGAAAACTTCATAGGATGAAATTATTGCTCCTGTTATGCACCTTGGTTGATGCTCTTTTCATGCTACCCTCTGTTGCACCTTGATTTGCTTTGCTGCCCTAGAAAGTCTGGTCCTTTGCAACCCTTGACAACACATGGTCTAGCTTTTTCTTTGCCTTCTAGGAGCTCTATATTGAATCTGGTGTATCTCTGTTATTTCAGATCCCAAATATCTGGTTTTCAGTCCTGTAGTATTCCTCTGAGTTGTATTTCCAATGCCATAGGTCTGACCCAATTTGGATTCTTCAAGAGAGATTTATACCCAATCACTCACAATGCCCTAATTATGGATTGTTTCAGCAGAGTGAACTTGTACGGCATGCCACGTGTCATTGTTTCCTCATTCGGCTGTGAAATTGATAGAGTGAAAACTACAATCTTTTCACTATCTGTCACTTTTTACAGAATTCCAATCCGATACTCAGAGAGAGAGTTATGATGATTTTACCACGGTCACTTCTTTGAGATGAATTTCAGGAGCCTGCAAAAACCCTGACTTCCACAGATCATATCTCCAAAAATATTGTGCACCTTGATCTGAAATTTTCACAGCAACTTCCTCAAGAATTCGGCTTCGCCTCATAAAAATTTCAGCTTCTGAACCTTCGTAGAAAAAATTTTTAGAGAAAAAACTCCACGATGACCTGTTTCAGATGGCGAAATCCCTTGCCTAAGGGGGAAGTGAAGATCACAATTTATATAAATGCTTAGGTTGAGAGGGAATTCAACAAGTGAATGTGGGGGGGATTTTAGGAGCTTAAAAAATATTAATTATGACTTTTCAATGACCCATGCCCCAACCCCATGGGGTTTTAGCCCACTAACTGGGGGTACAAACTTCAAACATGAATATCTCTCAAACCGTGAAGAATTACATGGCGTTCCATATATCAACGGAAACATCTCGACAAGTAGAAACCATCAAAAGCATTATTGACCCAGAATATATTAATTTGGTAGGTCAAAATTCCCATGCAATATTTGGTTAGCCCCTGGTGCTGCTTGGGTTGACATCAATGACAACCGCTGATCAACAATCTCCCCCTTTGGCATTGATGGCAACACAAGTACTCCCCCTGTGATCATGACACCTCTTCCTACAACATTCTCTCCCCCTTTGACATCAATGGAAAAGGGTAACTCCCCCTGAAACAAAACCGTCCTGCGGACCTGTACACACTTCCACTCCCGCTGACACAGAACCGTCCTGCAGACCTGTAATCTAATGAGAACTTGGGAGAATCCCAAGCTTTTGATGAAGATATTCAAATGCTTCACGAGGTAAAGGTTTAGTGAAGATATCAGCAATTTGTTATTTTGTACAAACATACTCAAGTTTGATATTCTTTTCAGCGACTTGTTCTCTAACAAAATGATATTTGATCGAAATGTGTTTTGTTTTTGAATGCATGACAGGATTCTTGGAGATGTTGATGGCACTAGTGTTGTCACAGAATATGGGAATAGGCTCACTGAATTGTACTTGAAGATCTTGCAAAGTTTGTTTCATCCAAAGGACTTGAGTACAACATGATGCTGCTGCAATGTATTCTGCTTCCGCTGTAGATAACGAGATTGAAGTTTGCTTTTTGCTCAACCATGATATGAGACAACCACCTAGATAGAATGCTGCTCCACTAGTACTCTTATGATCATCAATGCTTCCTGCCCAATCTGCATCTGTAAAGGCTTGAATAATGAGATTGTTACCCTTGGGATACCACAAGCCATATTCTTCTGTGCCCTTTAGATATCGAAGAATTCTTTTGACGGCAATAATATGTGATTATTTTGGTGCTGCTTGGAATCTTGCTACTTGTCCAACTGCTTGCATAACATCTGGCCAAGAGGCTGTTACATATAGAAGACTACCAATCATAGATCTGTACAACCTCTGATCCACATCCTTAGATGAGTCGTCTATGCTCAATTTGCAACCTGTTACCATCGAAGTAAGGATGGGTTTGCAATCTTCCATTTTGAATTTCTTGAGCATTTCCTTGATGTACTTGGCTTGACATATAAATATTCCTTTCTCTTGCTGAGATATTTGAAGCCCTAAGAAGTATGTCAGCTCACCAAGTAAAGACATATCAAACTCACTTTGCATCTTTGTAGAAAATTTCTTACTTATTCGATCATCATTGCTACCAAATATTATATCATCCACATATACCTCAACGATTGTTAAATTATATTTATCTATTTGTACATAAATATTGCTATCAACAGTACCTTTCTTGAACCCTTGTTGATGTAGATATCCATCAAGACGAGCATACCATGCTCTGGGAGCCTACTTGAGACCATATAGAGCCTTCTTTAACCTGCAAACATAGTCTTATTTTTCTGATAGTAGAAAACCTTCAGGTTGTTCAATGTAAACTTCTTCTTCTAATTCTCCATTCAGAAATGCTGACTTAACATCCATTTGGTAGACTTTGATTTTTCTTGAACATGCATAGGCGAGAAACATTTGGATGGCTTCCATTCTGGCAACTGGTGCAAATGTTTCGTCAAAATCAATTCCTTCCACTTGTGCATAGCCTTTGCAAACCAATCTTTCTTTGTTTCTGGTAACCTGCCCATCTTCATTCAATTTTTTCCTGAACACCCATTTAGTCCCAATGACATTTTTATCTTTTGGTCGTGGAAATAATTCCCAAGTGTTATTCTTCTCAATTTGATCCAATTATTCATTCATAGCTACTACCCAATGTTCATTCTGGTTGGCTTCCTCAAAACTACTAGGCTTAAAGGTTGCTAGAAAAGCAACATGAGCTTGTTGTGATGAACGAAGTTGTCAACCTTCATTTATGTCACCAATGATTTGATTTGATGGATGGTTCTTTTGAATCCACTCTTTTGTTCTCCTTGGAGGAGCTTCTTGTTGTTGTTTTGGTATATCTTGATGATCATTGTTTACTTCTTCCTCGTTGATAGTTGCTTCTTGTTCTACAATTTTATCTGTGTCTTTTTTAGCCTCTGTCTCAAGTTTCAAAGATTCTATATCCTCATCATTACTCGCTAGAACACCATCTTCGTCAAATGTAACATTTATGCTCTCCACTATCTGTTTTCGTCTTAGATTATAGCATTTATAGGCCTTTCTTTTGCATGAGTAACCAACAAATATACCTTCATCAACACGTGATTCAAACTTACCCAAATTTTGATCTTCTCTTTTGATATAACATTTGCTTCCGAAGATTCTAAAATATTTTACATTAGCTAGTTTTCCTTTCCATAATTCATATGGAGTCTTGTTGCAATTATTTCTGAGAAGACTTCGGTTGATAATGAAGACTGTCGTATCAATTTCTTGAACCCATAATTTTTCATCCAATTTTGAGTCCTTCAACATTGTTCTACCCATTTCCTGTACAGTTCTATTCTTTCTTTCAGCAACTCCATTTTGTTGAGGTGTTCATGCTGTTGAAAATTTCCTTTTTATTCCATTTTTGTCACAGTATTGCTGAAATAATTTGGAAGTGAATTCTCCACCATTATCTGATCTTAAACACTTTATTTTCAAATCAGTTTCATTTTCAACCAACTCCTTGTAGATCTTAAAGCACTCAAATGCTTCAGATTTTTTCTTTAGGAAACCGACGGCTGTCATCCTGGTATAGTCATCTATAATTAACATGAAATATAATTCTCCGTCTAAGCCTTTTGTTCTCACAGGACCACATAGATCAGTATGTATCAATTCCAATGGATGTGATGCAAAGTGTTCTTTTGTTTTAAATTGGACTTTTGTCTGCTTGCCATGCTGACAGGCCTCACATAGTGTGTTGGAAGGTTTTGAGATTTTCGACATTTCTCGTACTGATTCCTTTTTGCTTATCCTGACAAGATTGTCAAAGTTTATGTGACCCATTCGTTTGTGCCATAACCAGCTTTCATCTTCTTTAGCTAGTAGACATGCTTTAGTTGCTTCATCTAGAACATATATGTTGTTTGGAGCTCGACTTGCTGTAGCCACAATTTTACCATACCTGCCTTTCCTGATTTCACATTTTGTGGAGTTGAATAGCATTGTGTGTCCTTGATCACACATTTGTCCAACACTGAGCAGATTGTGATTCATGTTTTCAACCAATAGAAAATTCTTGGCTATAACATCTTTGCTTCCAAGAGTGACAGTACCTGATCCTATAACATTTGAAGATCCATCATTTACAAAGGATACAGTTCCATCCTTCTTCTCTTTCAAAGATACAAATTTCTTTCTATCTCCAGTCATATGTGTTGAGCAACCGCTGTCAACATACCACACATCTTTGTTGTTTTGAGCCTTGAGAGTGAGATCACAATTATCAGTCTTCTTCTTCTTCCATGTTCGTTCATTTTGTGGCTTCGAAGATTCTTCTGGAGGATTTTCAAGACTGCAGTCTCTGGCTATGTGTCCAAAGTTCTGACATTTGTAACATTCCATATTATTTCTTAAATGTTCAAATCTATTGATGTTTCGTTGATCCCTAGGAGGTTCATATTTGAAGAATCTCTTGGAATTGTATTGGTTCCTAGGGTACGTGCGACATTCTACAGCTTTATGACCAAATTTTCCACATGAATAACAATAGCCATGAAAAATATGTTGGTACCTGGATGAAAATCTTCATCGAGGAATCATCTTCCAAGGATGTGCTTGCAAATCTTGTCCAATGAAGTCTTCATGTATGTCAGATCTCATAGGTTCATTGTATTTTGTTGTAGAAGGTCCTGCTTCTTCTTCTTTGTAACTGAGGCCAGTTCTATCGTTGTAAGATCGTTGATTGTTGATGATTTTTTCCAATGCCCTTGAGCTGTTGGCATAGTTTTGGATAGTTTTTCCCTTCTTCACTTCCTTACGTAGTGAGAGTACTTCGGATTCTAATGCTTCCCTTTCTTGGTTGCTTTCTTCCAACTTCTTTTGAAGTGACTCTTCAATACATTTGTGTTCTTCAACCTCAAATTCGAGACCTTGAACTTGTTCTTCAAGAGTGTTGGAACGGATATTCTCAGCATTGAGCTCTTTTATAAGCTTGATTGCCTCCTCAGAAAATTCTTTTATGGTCAACCCTTCTTCTTTATTTTTTGATACTTCTTATTTATTGTGCTTGGCCATAAACAATACTTTCTCATTGGCTTCTTCTTTGCTGTCACTTTCTTCATCGGATGATGATCTATCTTCTTTACAGAGAAAGTTCCTTTTGGATCCTTTCTTTTTTCCTTGCTTGTTGAATTTCTTAAAGCCTTTCTTTCCTTTTAAGTTTCCATCACTTTTGTTCAGACATTTTGCTACGAAATGCCTAACCTCACCACAACTGAAACATATCAATGGAAGTTTACCTTTGAATTTTCCCTTACCATTTTTTAGTTTTCTTGTAAAGTAAGCATATTATTCATCTGAAAGACCTTCTCCATCATCTCCTTTTCTTCACACTTGCAGGTGCAAGACATTTCAATTGAAGGTTGTTTTTCCTTATTGGTTTTCTTAGATGCAACAAATGCAGTTTCTAGATTTGAAGTACCCTCCTCTTCATCAAGTCTCATTTCATATGCTATAAGAACTCCATGTAATTCCTCTTTGGTAAGTTTGTCTAGATTCTCACTATATTCTAAGACCGATACCTTTGGGTTGAATCTCCCTGGTAACATTCTAAGAATCTTCCGTATAATAGTCTTCTCGTCAACTGGCTCTCCCAATCCTTCCAAATTTTTGGTTATTTCATCAACGTATTGGAAGTATGCAACAATGTTGCAATCTTCTTTCATTCTGAGTTGCTCAAATTTTGCTCTATAGATTTGAAGCTTTGCTTCTTTGACATTTGAATCACCTGCATATATATTCTCAAGCTTGTCCCATACATTTTTGGCAGTTTTACAACCCAACACATTATGATAAGCAGATTCAATAAGTCCATTCATAATAATATTCTTTGCTTTTGCATCATTTACCAAATTCTTCTTACCTTGTTCATCCGCGGTTGATGTAAATCCATTTTGAATAGTGTCCCATACTTCGTAACCTTGCACCAAAATATAGACCTCCATTCTTCCTTTCCAGAGTGCATAATTATTTTCATTGAATAGAGGTACACCATTCTTGGTATGCTCCATGACCTCCTTCCACCTGTTAAACTACTATTGAAGGAACCAAGCTCTGATACCAATTGTTGGAAATACTGGGGGGGGGGTGTGAATCAATATTCCCTTCAATTAGAGCATTAGTTAATATTCAATTATTATCAGTGTTTGTACAATGATAGCATCAAACAAGAGGAACAAAAATGCACATAGATTTTAAGGTGGAAACCCACTCTAGGACAAAAACCACCTAATGCTTTTCTAATAATTCTTTAATATTCAACTGCAATTGAAAATAAAGCCCCAACTTCCTAGAATCTAGAAAATAATTCTTCTCCAGCTCCCACTGGATGGACGCTCCAATGCCTGAGATTCTTCAGTAGTCAACTGAACGGATGCCCTAACACCCAATGAGCTACAACTCACCCTAGCACCACCCTACCACCCTATAGAAGAATAAAAGAAGAATGGACTCCCGTACCAGGGAAAATGGTCCACTTTACAATGATATAGAATGATGTAGAAGAAGAAGACACACTAGAACATAACCCCAACTATGACACAACCACCTAATGATGATCCTAGACCACCCGACACTGCCTCTTCAACTCTTGGCAGATAGATACTAGTACAATTTGTACAATAATGTATTTACAATGACTAAGTACAATGATACCTTTACAATGATTGTATGCAGTGCTGCCCACTTGAAGACTTCATAGGATGAACTTCTTGCTATTGTTATACACCTTGGTTGATGCTCTTTTCATGCTACCCTCTGCGGCACCTTGCTTTGTTTTGCTGCCCTAGAAATTCTGGTCCTTTGCAACCCTTGACAACACATGATCTAGCTTTTTCTTTGCCTTATAGGAGCTCAATATTTAATCTAGTGTATCTCTGTTATTTCAGATCCCCAATATCTGATTTTTATTCTTGTAGTAGTCCTTTGAGTTTTCTTTCCAATGCCATAGGTCTGAACCAATTTGGATTCTTCAAGAGATATTTATACCCAATCTCTCACAATGCCCTAATTATGGACTATTTCAGTAGAGAAAACTTGTATGGTATGCCACATGTCACTGTTTCTTCATTCTGATCTGAAATTGATAGAGTGAGAAATAAATTTTGTGCTCTATCTTCCACTTTTTACAGAATTCCAATCTGATACTCAGAGAGAGAGCTATGATGATTTTACCAAGGCCACTTCTTTGAGATGAATTTCAGGAGCCTGCAAAAACCCTGACTTCCATAGATCATATCTCTAACAATATTGCGCACCATGATCTAAAATTTTCACAGAAGCTTCCTCAAGATTTCAGCTTCTCCTCATAAAAATTTCATCTTCTGAACCTTCGTAGAAACAAAGTTAGAGCGAAAATTCCATGATGACCTATTTCAGATGGAAAAGTCCCTTGAATAAGGAGGAAATGAGGATCACAATTTATATAAATGCCTAGGTTGAGAGGGGCTTCAACAAGTGAAAGTGGAAGGGATTTTAGGAGCTTAAAAAATATTAATTATGAATTTTCAATTACCCATGCCCCAACCCCATGGGGTTTTAGCCCACTAACTGGGGGTACAAACTTCAAACATGAATATCTCTCAAACCGTGAATAATTGCATGGCATGCCATATATCAACGGAAACATCTCGATAAGTAGAAACCATCAAAAGAATTATTGACCCAGAATATATTAATTTGGTAGGTCAAAATGCCCATGCAATATTGGGTTATCCCCTGGTGTTTCTTGGGTTGACATCAATGACAACTGCTGATCAACACAAAATGAGGACCTAGAAGATAGTGAAGACAATGATGAGGATGATAGTCAACAAGAAAATGAACATGACAGTCAAGAGGAAAATGTGCATGAGCATGAAAATGAGCACAGTCATAGTGAAAACAGTGACAATATGGATGAAGATAATGAACATGAAGAAACAAAAGGTGATAATGAGTAAATAGAAGATCAAGAAGAGGAAACTAGTGAGGCACAAACAGAATTTGATGAAGGGGACAATGATAAAGAAAATGACACTGATAGGACAGTCAGTGATGAGCAAGATAGCAAAGGAGAAAGTCATGATTATCATGATAGCCATGACACAGATCAGCCTTCTAATGAGGAACATGGCCAAAATGAAGTAGATGCAGAGGCTGATGGTCAAATCCAAGACCAAGGTAACATCACTGAAGACATCAAAGAGGGTGATAATGATGAGAGTGTTGAAGGCACCAGTGAGGCTCACAACTCTCCCAATGAACAAGATGATGATGCAAAAAGTGATGGGAGACCCTACAATGAAGGTGAGATGGAAGAGGGGACTACACCCAGTAGTCTAGAAGGTGAGAAAGAAGGCTTTCTAGTAGATGATAACATTCATGACAAGAAACCTAGAGTAAAAATCATTAGACCTTTTGATTTCTCATACCATAGGGGGAACAGAGACATGTTTGCTGCCTCAAGAAGGCAAGGGGCCATCTCTTCTCCAACTATAAAACCATTGGGAAAAGGTAAGGAAACAATGAATGAAGATGTTGAGGATCAGCATGGTGAAGAAAGAGAATTTGAACTTATACATGTTGATAGTGAGCAAGAAGAAAGAATTTCTAGTTTTCTCCTCCAAACTAAGAATGCACAAATCAAAGATCTTCAGGCAGATTTGGAAAGAGCCAAGTGAAAATATGATTTCTTAGATAGGGAGAACTGGCAAAGGAGTGCAAACATGGAAATTTATGAGGTAAGGGCACTCAGGGCTTGAAAACAAGCCATAAGGGCAAAGGTGAAATTAGAAGAGTGCAATAAGACTCATTGAGAGAGTGAATAAGAAGAAGAGGAACAACCTAGAAAGAGGCCAAGGACCATCGGGATGAGAAAAGCCTTGGCCAAGGAGAAGGAGGAAGAATCTGCCCTAGCTGAGCAGATTCCCATCAGTGAGCTACTTAACAGAGACATAGATTTTGATAGAGAGTCATGGCTTGAGCGGGAGAAAATACACCTAGAGACCAAGTCGAAGAAGGAAAATGATGTTTTGAACCTATAAAGGAATATGACCAAGCATTATGCAAATAAAAACAATCTTGCTTGTGCCAAACTGAAGGAGGCCCTCATGGAGATAAAAAACCTAAAAGAGGAAAAAGAGCATTATAGCCTTGGATTTTTGACTGAGGCTTCTCAACAGGTGTCCAAGACCTCTTGAGGCACCACTCCACCAATTTTGGGAAAATTTGAACAAGATTTTTTTCTTTTGAAATTTTGAGGCCTCTATGCACAACACCCTTGGCGCTACGCAAACACATGATGCATCCTTAGCTTGTAAACTTGACATTTTTTTATTTCTCTCATAATCAACAGTCTTCTCACACAATTTCAGATCATTTGGAGCAGTTTTGACCCCCAAAAAGGTCAAAAAACACCTAACTTTTGACCATTTTGCCTCATTTTCAGGCAAGGTGTTGCGCACAAAGCAGTGTTGCGAGAATGAATTTTTAGACAGAAAAATGGCACCCATTCAGGAAAAATAAATTATTTCTAGAAATTAGACTCATTAGGCTTTCCAACTAGACATCACAGAGCTAGATCCGACATTGGGAAGGGGTCGAAAGCTTAGTCACGAAAGGCATTATTTTTTGCTAAAATGGTGCTGCGCAAATAGACTGTCTAAGTGTGTTTTGGACCAAAATTCAACAAAACACACTCATTTATTACAAAATGAAATTTTTAAGTTTTTTGAGGTAAAACACTCTAGAATTAGGTGCAAATAGTCATTATGGCATTTATTTCTTAGGATATTATGTGCCTTGGGCCTTGCATGGTCTCTTGGCCATAAATGACATTTATGGTTGAATTTGAATTATTCCTACCATAATTAAGGTTTTTTCCCTCTCTTGCTAAGATAAATAGAGCATGAGGGCTTCACTTTAAATGTTGGCATTTTATGAGCTTTGAGAGCAATACATGGTTTTTATGAGCTTGGAGAATGAATTGGTGTTGTGGAGTAGATGAATGGCTTGTTGTAATATTCCTTTTTCAGGATTACTCATAAATCATCCATCAAAACCGAATTTCCAGCAACAAATGCAATAAAATACTGAAATGGAATCTTGGATCCCATAAAATAATCAATATACAATATAAATCCAATATTAGAGATGAAACAAATCAAACTAGGTGGGTTAAACAGATCTCCCACACCTAGGATTGCCAAAAGTGCTAAAACCCCAAGACTGCAAAATTCTGGAGCAGCTACTCAAGGGAATGCATAGTCTAAGAGAGGGTTTACACATAAAATGATAGGAGAACAATATATCTACTCATATATTAATGAATAATGCTGATGTACAAAGATCTAGCCTCCTCATACAAAATACAAGATAAGCCGGAAAGGGCTTCTTGTCAAACACTCTTCATACAAAATGGGAGATTCAGTAATTTACTGAATAACCACTGCAACACTAAAGTACATGAGTGTATAAGGCTGAAATATATCTGATCTACTGTATATCCCTCAAGGGCTTCCTCCCATGAAAGGATGAACCTCTCAATCACAAGGAAACACTGCAACGGAGCCACCAAACCATGCAATGAATACTGCCTCCAAAATAATGCACTCCCTAGCAGAAAAAATGCTGGGAGGGTATGGGAAATGTGTGTTCTGATACCAAATATCTGAAATAAGTCCTATAGCTCTCCAAAAATATCTCTCAAGTGAAGAAAACCTTCCTCCAATGAGAAACTAGCTCAGAATCTGGGATTCCAATCCCTTCCACTGTAGCACCCAGCAACACTACACAATCTCCGGAAAAGTTGTGTTGATGAAGATGGCTGAAGCTTGGCCTGAAAACCTGATGTGGAATGATGAAAAAAAAATCTCCCAATGAGCTCCTCAAAGGAAAGAGGTGGGATTCCCGCCCAGGAACACCCAGTGCTAAACATCACTGCAACTTTGCTAAGCAGCAAAGCAGCAACAATTATTGGCAAGCAAGAATAATGATCTACAACATGATGAATAATGCTACCATCCTCTTCCTTATAGAATATATGAGTTTTCTTGCCCTTGGCCCCACTCAATTAGGTTACTTCTAACCCAAGTTACATCTCCCTCCAAAATTGCGTTATTCATCCTTGGATTCCTCCTCCACTAAAACTGCGTTGTTGACTTAGTCAAAGCAGCTTGAATTTAAGCTTGTTCACATATGGAGGTGTCGTATTGAGCTAGAAAGAGTGCCCCCTTTCACATTTGGAGTATTTTATTCCTCCTTAGGAGACATATGGGATTTTCCTCCCATTTATTCACCGACTATAGCTGCTGCTAACTCTAATGTTCCATTAAGCTTGGAGGCTAAAATTTTGGAACATTACACTTGTTTGGCTTGATGATGGAGAAGTTTGTTTGCAGGATTCCTTAGCTTGGTGCATGGTGATGTCTCCATAATTTTTTTATGTTTTCTTTTTATCATTATGTTTCACTCCTCTTATTTGCTATAAATCATAAAAGTATAGGTTGAGACATGCTCTTTGAGGCACCTCAGTCCTCCTGTTTGTTATAGCCTTAATGTTTTCCTCAGCTAGTTTTGTTTGAAGAATTATTAGCTACTCTTCATGCCTCCTTATGCTTGTTAGTTTCATTTATGGATTAATATGCTGGTTAACAAATATGATTCATAGTATGCCCTGCTTATTTGAGACTGTCTAAAACTCTATCTTGGAACCTTTCTTTGGAATATTGTCTGCTAGGTTGAGTCAAAGAAGTCTCATTCGATCTTTCCCTTTGTCCATGCTTATCAACTTGTTTCAGAGTTCTTTATAGTTTTATTTCTGATGTTTAGGAGTTCTCTCTTCATAGATTGATTTATTGTGCTATTTTGTATGTTTTCCCAAATTTTGGAGGTGAATTTACTAAAGTTACAAGCTCTTATGCTTTCTACGTTTCACTGACATGTTTATCTTGGATATTTATTGGTTTAAAATATTATCATAGAGTAAATGGTTTGCCCTAGTTCATGCTTAGTATCTTGTGCTAATCATATTTAAGACCTCCTTGTTCATAGGTATTTGACAAAGGATTCTTGATTTCCCTTTTCCCTACCTTGTTCACAAACTTTATGTCCATCGTAATTCACTCATAAACTTAAAGGATCCATTAACCTTGCTAGATTGGCCTTGCACTACACTCTGATTCATTATTGAGACACCCTTGACTTTTATTGACTCCATATCCCAATTATTTGAAGACCTCTCACTCCACCTATTCTACTAGTTCATCTCACCCAACCAAAACAATCAACAAAACCCTACACTTAACAACTAGCCTAAAATCAAAACCCTAAAGCAAAAAGAACACATCCTTTGCACCCCATTGAGAGAGCCCTCTTTGAGTCCAGGAAGGCTAGGTCCTAGGACTCCAAAGATTGGTCTAATGTTACCCTATCATTTGGTCTATCAATCTGCCAAATCATGGGACACTAACATCCCCTCTATTCACAAAATCATTAAAATTATGAAAATTGTAATGATCTTCCAGGCTTTCATCGTGTAGTTCATTTGTTGCAATGAATTTTTTACCAGAATCTTAAAAATTATTATATTCTTTTGTTTCAACAATACAGGAATCTTTCCACACCTTTTGAAAATCCTTGTTCACCTCTGAATGTGCATTCTCTTGTAAAGAAATTCCTATGTTTTCTTGACAGGCCTTCTTGTCTTCAATAAAACTTGTTCTTTCAACATGACAAGAAAATTTTCTACAATCCCACACATTATCTTCGATTTCTTGTGCATAAAAAAACATCAGCTTTAGAGTGCAAGGATTTCTCTCCTTAAGATAAAAATCCAAGACAATAGAAAGAGCCTTCAAATAGTAAACCATAGCTGCTGCTTCAGGAGGTTGAACTTCTTTTGGCATGTTGAAATAAATTTTTTGAAACCTCCTATTAAACTCAGTGATTGATTCATTGCTCTACCTCTGGATAGAATATAATTCCAAAAAGTGTCTTTCATATGACTTATGCTCACCCCAATATCTAAGAAATATATCTTGAAAACCTTTCCAGGAACTAATTGAACTTGCTTCCAAACACTGGAACCATTGCTGAGCACCTTGCTTTAATGAATGAAAAAACATCCTTAAAGACACGTCTTCATAAATAATTTGAAATTTTTCCAAAAAATACTAAAATTCAAAGATATGTTGTTCAGCTGAAATATCTTCCTCATCTCCAGAAAAACTTGGCAAAAATTTGAATCCTTTTGAAGGATATCGATGGAGGATTATGGGTAGCACCAAGGGTTTGAAAATCACCTTGGTTCCAAGCTGGAAAGAAGAGGATTTCTTATGAGATAGATTGCTATCATCCAAAGATGATGAATCCTCACCTTTATGCCTAGACTGAGACAAATTACCTTCAGGAATAGTAATGCAACAATCATCTCTCCTTTCATATTTAGGAGATAAATTTGTGTCAATATCAATAATACAAGCAGAAGAAAAATCATCTTTCTCCAATAAAGAATTTACTTTTCGGGCTTTACAATCTTCTAAGAATACAAAGCAGGAAACAATTTTCTTGATATATAAGGGAAAATAGACCACCAAAATTATAGTAAAAATTAGAACCTCTTTTAAAAAACTGAAAATCTGATACATGTTTTTTCCACAATGCTTTCTCATTTTATTGCCAGCAAAATTCTTCATCTAATGAAACCTTCATCAGTGGAGTCACCAAGTGAATACTAAACAACCAAACTTTAAATATAAATCTTGTTCACCATCAAGAATAAGGGATTATGAGACCTGCTACAAGGAGCGGATAATGCAGGATCAAGTGTCGAAGGAGTTTTTGGTTTCTGAGCCTTTTTAGAAACCAATTTTTTTTTTTTTGGATCTGATGAAGTAAGGACCTTCTAGTGCGACGTATTTGACCTTGTGTGTGACCTTTTGAAAACCATAATTCTGTAAAAGGTAAACACAACCGAATATTTCCTCCTCACTGAACAACAAAAGGATATAAATAGAAAACCCAAGGAAATGAACTTCGCTTCTTCTCTTCCCCGACAACAACGCCAAAAAATGTTGTATCTCAAGAAACAATCCCTTGGCTGTGATAAGGAATCTGTGCTTAAGACATTTTTAAATATATGTCACAAATTTAAGAAATCAGATGGTCTCTGTTAAGCACCTTTGGAAATTAATTATTTATAACCCTCAATGATCTGATATAATGAAAGATTTCACAATGGCTCCATTATCTGCTGATATTACTTGAAATGGAAGGAAGAAAATGGAATGGAAACTTAAAATGATATGGTGTATAACATAATCTAACACTTTATCTCTCAGAAATAGCTTTATAGAGAGAAAATAGTTGGAGTGAAGGAGCGCACATTAAGGACATTTAACTCTTACTTAAAAAATATAAAAAGAGACCCACAGCTACATTACTTCATTTCATTCATAGAAGAATGAACACATGATGAAACTGGAAAAATAGATCAACATCAACAGGTGCAAGAAACTTGATTTTATTTCATTAATTTTCAAAAAATTCAGTACAAAATTGCTATCCTCCAAAGGTCCAAAACTTGGAACCTTATTCTCTATTCTGATTTCCCTTAAATACATATTGAAAGCAGTTTGTAACTGCTCAAACTTCTCAGAACCATCTAAACTACTTCTTGTTTTAATAACTACATTAATTACAATTTGAGGGAAAAATCATCCTCATTACAATAAGAAAGAAAAAACAAAGAGATAAAAATAAACATCATGAAGTTAAGTCTTTGGGATTGTTGATGAAATTTTTGCTGCAAATGTATTGGTTGCTGATGTATTTTCAGAAGTTGGCCATCCAAGTTCTACATGCTTTATGCATTTGAATGTTGGCATTTAATTTGGCTCTTAATACATCAAATATTCAATGTACGGCAATAGATATATTGAACATAAATGATGTGTGATCCCCATTGTTTAGACTGTAGACAACTTTCCCCAAAACCATAAACCACCTACGGGGGCACCGGTAGCAGTTTCTGAAAAAGGGGTGAGTGATGCCGCATTGCATCATAGGCGTCGATCTGCAAATAGTGGTTTAGATCAAACCACTTTACAGGGGCACTCTCTCTCATAAGTTCCGAGTATTTTATGATGCCACAAAACCATAGGATCTGGGTCGGATGATCCACGTCATTAATTTATGTTGAACGATAACTTGTTTTCTTGAGATAGACTACTTTCATATTAAATGTGTTTGCTTCCCATTTCTTTTCACGTAGAGCCTCATTGATATTTGTGATTGCATGCACTCAAAATACAATCTAAAGTATACTGAGTTTTATTTAAATATCATCTGAATGCCAAGTGATCGTCTGAGAAGAAAATTTTCATATGCAAATCGAATTCCCATAGAATGAGTCAAACCCAGTTTTGCAGGACGTTTCTCGGAAAACTCACCTTTGAAGAACTGAAAAAATCTCTTAAACCGCTTTTAATTTTTGAACAATTCCCGCCAAAAAGTCAATTGGGCATATTCTGCAAAATACCCATGTTGCGGATTTTTTAAATTTTCTTTGTTTGTCTGCCATATGAAATCAAAAATTGTGACCTGGGAATGTCTACGTTTTCTGTGCAAGTAATTTTTCCGCTCTTCAGATGAAATTTTGATGCTAGACATTTCACACCTCTCCCAAACACACCAAGATGCATTACATTACCACTGGAATAGGTATACTTGAATGATCAAAAACATTTATTTTCGTTGTTGCTACTTCATAAGAGGAATCTAAGGAAGAAAATCTTTTACTGGCATCGATCTAGAAAATATTCCAAATTAGTATAATTAATCAAATTAATCCCATTTGCTACTTCGTACCTCATTTCTAAAGAAACCTTTGTTTTCTCTCTTATTTTCACGAATTTTTTTGTACTTCCCTTTTTTCAAAAGCTATCCATTTTTTTCAACAAAGTTATGCAAACATCAACATGAGCTAGCTTGTTAACATTATATGAATTTCCATGATATGCGAGTTGATGAAGTTGAGAGTTTGTACTTGAAAATTGTTTAAATGCATAGTAGATATGTGGCTCACAACTTTACTACACTCATATGGGCTTTATAAAATTTCCATCATTTTCATATTTTGATTACCATTAATGCAACAAAATACAGAGTCTACACCATTCACAATCTCAGACCAGGGTTCAACATTACTTATTCCATTAAGAGATGATATGCCAGTTGTTTCCATCTACAAATTTGCAAAAGGATTTCTAAGTTCAGTCAGTTCAAACAATAGCTCGAGATGTTTCTCCTTCTTTTCCTTCTCCTCAATTATAATCTCATAGAGCTAGACTCCCTTTATAAGGTTATTTTAGCTGAAAAAATAATCTACAACAACGCCCATCTCCATGTGGTGATGGTTCTCCTCCTAAAGTGACAACGCTACTACTTCCTTTCTGCTCTTCCTCCTCATTAATATTTGAGAATACCTCATCAACAATGAGAGACCCAAGATCTTGGTCTTCCCTTGAAGGAGGAATATTCATGCCTTCCTTTTGAGAAGAAAGCTCTTCCTGCAATGGGGATCTTTCCCTTGGAAAGGTAACATACAAGTTTTCATCCCCCTCAATAGAAATCTGAATTGGAGTTGGTGTAATGGATCTTTCCAACTCATGCAAAGGTTTTGAATGTTTATGTTTGGCTAGCTCAATCAAAGAAGTTTCAAGTTGTTTTTCATCAAATCTCTTCACTAATCTCTTAGTGAATCTTGCATAAGTGGCTATATTTGCATGATTAAATGAAGAAGGTTCATAAAACCACCAATTATAAGCCTTACCTTCAAGATGCAGCGCTGCTATACTGAGGGCTTCCTTTTCTGAAACTTGATGTAGCTGCAAGTATGAGTCTAGCTGCTCTATCCAATCCTTGGATGTGCATTTAGATGACCCATCAAAGTTTGGTAGAAAGAAACTAGCTCTTCTACTTCTGTTGTGATTTCTCGGCCTTCTATTCTCCTTGAGTTGGCGAAACCCTTGGAAGTTCAAGTGCTCCTTGAATCTCCAAGATTGAGATTCATACTCCTGAAGATAGTCACTCAAAGTCTCCTCCTTTGGTGCATCCTCTTCCTCCATCTCTCTTGCAGTGAATATGGGCATATAACTGCATTGTGGATCAGATTGTGTGGCTGAATTCTCACACAAATAATTTAAAAATCTAGGGTTTTCTTCATATTCAAACCCCTTTGGAGATTTCCTACACATCTCCCTTCTCATCTTCTTGATATCTTCCTTGATGCTCTACATAGTCTGAAAAAGAAGCCTTGAGAGCTCGTCTTCCTCCCTTCCTCCAAATACTGGAGTCTTGTCTTTTTCCCTTCTGTACATCTCCTCTTCTTGTGAGAAGCTTCTCTTTATGGTGACATATTGGTTGAATGCACAGGCTGAGCCAAGATTATGCTCTGATACCACTGTAATATTCCCAAATGGGAAAAGCGGGAATATAGTGCATAAAACGAAAGAAGCATCAAATAATTAACACATGAAACCATGAGACCAATATGGAGCCATATTATTAATCATATATTTATCAAATAAGTACAAAACAATGAGGCACAAATCACAAAATTTGATCACACAAGCCTCCAATACATAAATCCTCTCAAAAGTGAGATGTGGCTGCTATACAAAATGTCGGAGAGCTACCACAGTGCAGTAATATTAAGCATAACTACAGCTGGAGATGATATAATGATGTAAAAATATTGATATAGGCCCCAATATGTTCTAGACATATAGATCTGGGCACTAGATCAACTTTCCAAGACAACCCAAGAGGGTTTCCGGAAAATGCACACAATGTGCCAATGTAAGTTGCAACCTTAGGGATGGAAGTATGCTACAACAACAGAAATGAGAAGATATGGATAAAGCTGATGTATAAACCTATAACTCTTCTCCAATATATCCTCCGGATGAAAGAATGGCTCCTCCACTGAAGAAATCACCTCCCGAAACAATCACTGCAACCACCCCTGCAACTCCTCCCTAAAATAACGCAGATCTGAGATGAAATTGCACTGTAGGGGATAAATACACCTTGGCTTGATGCCAAATATGTCAATAAATCCCAAGGGGATCCTTTGCAGACCTTCCAATAGATGGAAACCTTCCTTCACCGCAAAACTAGCTTTGAAGACACCCAAAATAATTCTCCATTGTTGCACCTTGCAACACAACACAATATTCTGTAGAAACTGCGCTGATGAAGAAAGTTGTAGCGTGGCCTTGAGCTTGAGTGTGGAAATGTAGTGCAATACTCTTCCAAGAGGCCTCTCAAGGAAAGAGATGGGATTCCTGCTCTAGAACACCCTGTGCTAAACAACACTGCAAACTCAACTAAATAGTTGAAGGATGCAAGAAGTCTAAACAGACCATATAAAAAATAATAATCCAAAACAAATTCCCTGTGGCTGCCATCCTCTTCCTTATATAAGTTATGAGCTTCCTTACCTTTGGCCCCACCCAATTAGGTCATTACCTCTATGCTATCAATTTCCCTCCAAAACTGCATTATTCCTCATTAAATGCCCACTCCTCCATAACAATGTTGTTGATTCAGTCAAAGTTGACCTATTCAACATGTCCCATCCCCTGTTCACAGTCAAAGGTGCTTTATTTTGTTGCTTAGAGGGTCTCCTTTCACACTTGAAGTGTTTTTATTGCTACTAAGGAGATTTATGGGCCCCCCCACCCATTTATTCACCTACCTAGTGACAAAATAATCTATAATATTCCATTTAGCTGAAAGTTAAATTTTTGGAATATTATAGGTTGGAAGCTCGAATGAAAATTCGTAACAAATTTGGACTAATGTTGGTCTAATTATTATTATATATATATATATATATATATATATGTATGTATATATATATGTATATGTATATGTATATATATATATATATATATATATATATATATATATATATATATATATATATATATATGTTTTTAAAACCACCAACTACGTATGAGAGTGAATTCAACTGAGGTGACATTGTTCAATGTGGCGGAGGACCTATAATGTCAGATGAACAAATTTAGTGGTGGAGGTATTCATGACAGAGAAACATTATATGGCGGGGTCGGGGCTCAAACCCCTGACCTCCTACCTTCCATATGTGTGCTCGACCATCTATCCTATGGGGTAGTTCTTACCCATACCATATTCCGCATCTATTTGAATTGTAACTTCCCGAATGTTGGGGGTTGGAGGGGGCCAGCCCCGCGGGCCAACCTCCTCCCCATGTGACCAGAACAACATGACCGAGAGCTAGTTCAAACGAAAAACCTGTGGAAATAAACTCATTTAATTAATGTTTAAGTGTGGCTTAATGACATTAATACGTCATTAGCTCGTAAAGCGCGGTTAAAATTTAATCCTATCTTATCTGCCTCTAATCCTATGTTAATTAATCTCGACAATTGAACTAGAGGAATTTTTGGAGGCAGCGCCAAACTTGGCGGAATGCCAAATTTAGAAACTTAATTGGCAGTTTCTCCAATTTTGGAGGAGAAATTGGGAAAAGTTGGTTTTGGTCATAACTCACTCAATTTTCGACCAAACTGAGCTCAATAAAATCATTCCTGGCTAATTTTCATTCTAGGAACTCTATGAAGTAGGTTTCAGAGGCAGAAAAGGTGATCTACAAGTGTTTTATTTGTTGAGATTCAACAAGATGATGATCCTAGTGAAAATTAAGCACCTACACTAGGATGGAGCCTCGAGCTATTTTTAGGTGTAAGTCTATTTTTAGAATGGATGATTAAATTCTATTTATAGTGGAAGTCTATTTATAGATGTTGAGAAAATTCTATTTTTAGATGTATGTGCGAAGTCTATTTATAGATCACATGTCTATATATAGATGCATCTCGACTATTGTTATCCCTTAATAATAGTTGGACAAAAAATATTAATCTATTCCCATGGAGTACTTGAAATCAGTTAACTGAAGTGGAAAACTAGTTAGCTGAAGGAATTTCGAGTTATAAGGTTGGTTGGTGGGTCATGCAAGTGGACCTAGTTTTAACTGAGTGATTCGAAGTTGCCAACAGAGTTGGATGTGTAGTTATGTGAGTTGTAAAGTAGTTTAACTCAGTTAAGTGAGTTAAACTCAGTTGTGCTAGTTGTAACTAAAGATATACTAGTGAGAGATCAGTGAATTAAATATTAAATTAATTCACATGGAGTGATCTCACATGAAGCTGAAGATTTACTATTATTAATTACATGTATGTCAGATCCAGTGGAGACCTAGTTGAGAGGTAGGTGGAAGGGACAGTTGACTATCAGTTGTACTATATTGGATTGCACTCTTGTAAGCCAAACACACATTGGATATTCTCATGAGGATTTCACAATCAAAGGTGGGTTTGATTGCATTGAATTGGTCTTTTTAATCAACTTTGATTGCACAGTGGATGCAGGTTGTTGTGAGGCAGAAATTTGGCTAAGGCATTTGTCAATTTTCTGCAAGACAGCATGAGACAATTGTATATTGTACTGAGAGCTCTTGGATTAGAGTTTGTATGAGATTGTTTTATGATCCATGATATATACATAATATATGATAGCGGGGTTTTTAGCTTTATGCTTTCCCGGTACACATTTGTGTTATGTGTGAATGATCTTTCTTCATGTGTTTGCAATTGGTGATAGTGTTTTAAATTTCCGCAAGAATTTTTGTAGAAGCGATTCTATATTTAAAAGTGGGATATAATTGTTAGATTAGGATAATCCAGGAAATACATAATTGTATTAAAATTTATATATGGTATCAGAGCACAGAATATTGCAATTTTGAAGCGGGAGTTGAGTTTGTTGGTGGAAACAATTGGAATTTGCTGCAAGAATTTCTTGGTGCAATAGTTGAGTAAACATCGAAATGGCTTTCAATGGCTTGCAACTAGAGAATGCACTCGAGGGAAGCTCGAACTACATAGCCTGGAAGGACAGGATGGAGGTAGTGCTTGAAGATAATGGCTTGAAGGAATTCATCGACAATGATGTTACTAAGCCCACTTCGACGGATGCTGCATTACTTGACGCATGGAAAAAGAAAGTAGCGAAGGCGAGAAGGATTCTATTAGAAGGTGTACGAGACCACATTGTCTCAAGCCTTCATGGGAAAGCCACTCAATATGCTATGTGGAAGGCTTTGAAAGATATTTTCCAAATCAGCAACGACCATAGGAAATTGGCACTAAAGCATAAACTCAGAAATATCAATATGGAAAGGGTGACAACATTCAAAATTATCTCACAAAGATTTTCCAATGTCGAGATGAACTGGGGAGTGTGGTAATCACTATTTCCGATGATGATTTGGTGAGCTTGGCTCTCTTGGGACTTCCTAAGAGTTGGCACAGTTATGAATACTCTATCATTTGATGGGAAAAAATGCCAGATTGGGAACTACTATGGTCGGATCTAGTGCAGGAGGAGCCAGGCACACGGAGATGGCTCTTCATCAAAGCATGATGATGAAGAGGATTGTGCTTTGGCTGCCAAGGCAAGGAAAGGGAAGGGGAAGAAATTCCACTCAAAATCCAATTCTAAAGGAAAGAAGTTGGATTTGTCCAAGGTGAAGTGTTTTCACTGTCACGAACATGGGCATATCGCCACTAACTTCCCACAAAAGAAGAAGAAAAAGAAGGCTACTAGAGCTGCAGCTGGTGAGGCCCTTGCCTCGCAATTTGAACTTGATTTATCCTTGATCGCATGCTTGGTATCACATTAGGACCGGGCCAGAAGGCCCTGATAGTGGTGCTTCCTTCCACATGACGGGAGATAAGGATATTTTCAGTGAGTTGGAGGAGAAAGATCTCCAGATGCATGTAGATATGGGCAGTGATGGACGATACAGTGCAAGCAGCATTGGTACCATTACCTTTGAGAAGGATTTAGGTAAACCATTTCAATTGAAATATGTTATGCATGTTCTAGGTCTAAAGAAAAACTTGGCCTTAGTCGCGATGTTGGAGGACAGAGGCTATGACGTTGTTTTCAGCAATGGAAAAGCTTTCCTATGACAAAAAACAACCGGTCAAGCCAAGAGGATAGGGAATCGAGTCAACAATATATCCAAGCTAGAGCTATAAGGTTTCATTGCCATGATGGGCAAGGCAGAAAAAGTGGTGAGCCAGGATGAGGGTGAATTATGGCACAGTCAATTGGGCCATCTTCATCATGGAGCCTTGAAAGGCATGCAGCAAATATCTACTAGACTTCCAATGGGAACACTTGCTCATTTAGATTAATGCAAGGGTTGCACCATGGGGAAGTATGTAAATTCCACCTTTCATGAAAATGAGAACCGTGCTTTGGTGATCCTGGAGAGAGTTCACACAGACATGTGTGGACAATTATCGGTTTTTTCAACAACAAAACACAGGTATTATGTTATTTTTTTTTATGAATTTTCTCATAAATGTTGGATATTATTCATGCAGAAGAAGGATCAAATATTCTCAAAGTTTTGTGAGTTTAAGGCATTGGTTGAGAAAGAATCAGGGAAGCAAGTGAAGGCTCTACGGAGCGATAATGGTGGAGAATACATATCAAATGAATTCAAAGACTTCTGTAGAAAAGAAGGAATTCGAAGAGAACTCATAGCACCTAAATGCAGTCAAGGAGAGGAAGAACAGAATGATCGTGGGTGCGGCACGAGAAATGTTGCATGATCAGGGCCTACCAATGTATTTGTGGGTGGAAGCATGCAACACTGCGGTTTATGTATGTGCAATACCGTTTTCCTCACAGAGTACTTGGCACGAGTACATATGAAGAAGGTTTTACTGGTAAGAAACTGGATGTTTCTCACTTTAAGATTTTTGGCTCATTTGTTTATGTGCATGTGACAAAGAACGCCAGGAAGAAGCTGGAGCCGAAGGCTGAAGTTGGGGTATTTATGGGGTACACAGAAACACCCCATAATTATCGTGTGTATTTTCCTAACATTAAGATGATTGTTATGTGATGGGATATAAAATTCGATGAGGGGAAAGCCATGCGGTTGTCGCTTGAGAGGGAGCTGGAATTGCATGCTGAGGAGGAACTGTTGATTCCCAAAGATGAGTCTCTAGATGTGGATTAGCCACAAGAGGAGGTTCATGGAGTGGAGGAGTCCACTCACGGAGAGCCAAACATCAAAACTAGCAGAAGGCGTACCATAGAAGCTGAGAGGCTGAAACTTGATGTTGCACAGAATGTAGGAGTCCCTAATTCACAGCGCAGACAAAGACAATCTCCTGATTGATTCACTAGATACATGGCTCTCATGAGAAAATGTATTGTGACTGAGCCATCTTCCTTTCAGGAAGTAGTGCAGGAGCCCACATGGGTAGATGCAATGGTGGAGGAGTATGACTCCATTGTCAGAAACAGTGCTTGGGAAATTGTTCCAAGGTCGGTTGATAAATCAGTGGTAGGTTCAAGATGGATCTACAAGGTAAAGAAAGATGTTTATGGGAGTGTTGAGAAATATAAGGCCAGATTTGTGGCCTAGGGCTTCTCACAGATCGAGGGGATTGATTATGAAGAAACCTTTGCACCTGTTGCACGATATTCTTCCAAAAGGACCATCCTTGCTCTCTTAGTGTAGATGGGTTGGCACATTCATCAGATGGATGTGAAGACTGCATTCCTTAATGGGATCATTGAGGAATAAGTGTACATTGAGAAACCTAAGGATTTGAGATCTTCAGCAGTGATTCACATGTGTGCAGACTAAAAATAGTGTTGTATGGGCTGAAACAAGCACCCTGTGCTTGATACACTCGGATAGAAAGCTATTTCACCAAAATTGGCTTCACCAAGAGTGAGGTAGATGCAAAATTATACTAAATTGTGGTAGAGGGTAAACTTTTAATCATTGTTCTTTATGTTGATGATTTAATATTGACTGGTGATGAGCATTTGATACACTCATGCAAGGAGGACCTTACAAAGGAATTCGAGATGAAGGATATGGGCCTCCTTCATTATTTCCTTGGATTGGAAATATGGCAGAGAGATGGTGTTGTGTCTCAAGGCAAGTACGAAAGGGAGATACTAGGTAAGTTTCACATGGAGGGCTGCAAACCGATGGATACTCCTCTTCCAGGAAATTGGAGGAAAGAGGACGCTACATCTGGAGAGGTAGTGGATTCTACTATGTATCGATAGTTAGTGGGTTCGATAATGTATTTAGTGAATACAAGATCGAACATGTAATGTTCCAAATTAGGAAAAGGCTACAACAATGAGAATATCTCAAGATATTTTAATGTTGGAGACCTAGCAATATGTAGACACAAAAATGGAGTAGAAGTAACACTCAACTCATAGAAATGTGAGAGAAATCCATAGCCATATCATTAGATAATAGCAGCAACAAATTAACACAAGATCTTGAGGAAAAAGGTCACTCAAGATAGGCAATACTCAGCCTCAAGAAACAACTACAAGAAGCATGATAAAACCACTGCTACACATAAATGCTCAATCTATGACAATGCAGTTTTAAAGAGCAATTGCATGCTACATATGTCAAATACATGATTATATCAATATATGTCCCAATACAATAGTGGGAGTGAAGATCTCATCTCCCAAAATATTTACATGTCAATTCCTGAGGGATCGATCAGAAATACAAATTTGAAAATACCGTAGTTGTTGTTAAATCGCAACTCGTAAATAGAACTGGATGGAGAAGACTGAATATGATACAACCAATGACAAGATATTCTCCAATGGATCTATAGAATGAGAAGCTGATCCTCTCACCTAATATCTCACCCTCCAAAGATATCTGCAAAGCGCCACTGCAAATGCTCCACTAAAATAATGCAGTCACTGGATGAAACTGCTTTGTAGGGGTAGGGAATGAGTTGGCCTTGATGTCAAAGTCTGCAAAATCTATGGAATGCCTCCAATATGATCTCCCAAAGGGAATAGAGACTCCTCCTCTAAAAAATAGCTGATGGAGGTGGTCTAGTGAACCTTCACTGCAACACCCAGCAACACAACATTATTCTGCTACAGAAATAACGTTGTCTTGGTGGAGGATGCTTGGCCTCAAGCCTAGATGTGAGGAAAATCAGTGCAATCCCTCAATAGCTCTCAAGAAGGAGAAGGAATCCTAAACAGGAATTCCTCCTGGAAACTCTTGCTAAACAACAAAGAATGCACAATTGTCTGAATAGACAATGAGATGAATAATACAAGCATGAGAAACAATGGTTTCCTTGCCCTCCTTTTAAACAAGTGAAATCCCTTCTCCATGGGTCCCACTCTTCTTAGGGTTTCCTCCACCAAATAACCCTCTTCCCATTCATACTACGCTGCTTCTCTAAGTGTGCTCCACCTCTTGGCCCAACGCTGTTGACTTGGTCAAACTTGACCTTGTCCACTTGCAAATAACCCTGTTCACACATGAGGGTGTGAAAACTAGCTCCAATGATGATCCCCTTTCATACTATGAGGGATTTTATTGAGATTTTAATTATGAATGTACCTCCTTACCCATTTATTCTCCTCCTAGGCGGAATCAACAAAAATTAGTATTCCAAATTATTGTAGGAAAATTTTGGAATATTATAGTCCTCCCCTCCCAAATGTTGCTTGTCCTCAAGCAACTGCAAGGACATAACTAGAAAGCCTTCTCTCAAGGCATGGAGTCTATGATGTGTTGAGGAACATCTTCCTCATGTGGATTGTTAGTATTATTTTATGGCTATCTTTTTCTCCTAAAATCCCATCATTATCCACCATTTTCTTTATTAAACCTCCATAAATCCCTTATATTTTATTGAAATTGATTAATATAGCATTATGATTGTTATTTTTACATTAAAATTAATTTATGGAATTTTTGAGTTAAAAATTGAAATTTTTCAAGAAAATTACAGGATGTGATAACTTCCTATAAATGGTTTATGTTCTGACACGTGGCAAAGCAGGTAGATCAAAACAAAGGACATGGGTGTGATCTGGAACATACACAGATGGTGAAAAATCTATCCAGCATCAGATTTGAAGTACCTAAATATCTGGTCAACACTAGTCAAACCCAGCTAGTCTAGCAGAAAAATTTGAGTCATAAATGAATGAGCTTGATATTTTGCCTATGATTAGGGATTCCAAACTAATTCGATCTGTTTTGGAGATCAGTTAGGTTTAGAAGGAACGAAAATAGCCTCTTTTGATTGTAATTTATGATAAATAAGTGAATGGAAACATGTAATAGGCTAGTGATGCTAGTGATATTATTGGATGCAAGAGAAAACTTGAGACTATGTACGTGCTTCAGAACTCTGTTTTAATGTAACTCATTTCTAGATTTTAATCAGAGACAGAATCCTATCATTTATGGTGTTTTGAGTTAGCATTTTCATCATTTGAAGTTTCCCAAGTGTGCTTTCAAGCGTGGAAGGGCCCCCATGTGAAGTTGGTACATTTTTCTTTACATTTTCATTATATTTAATATTCAGATCTGATTTAGTATTTTGTTTAATTTTCATGCTTTGAGTTCATTGATTTTGATTAAGAGTGCTTATGATTTTATTCATCATTTTTATTTCATGGTTCATAGTTATAATTGAAGAATTCGATTACTAAATTAATGAACAATCCTTGTAAGAGGGTTTAATTGAGTATTGAATTCGAAATCATTTTTGTGATCTCTGTTTTAATGAATTCGATTTTTAGTATGCTTTAGTGTGTTACTTTGAAAGAGTTTTTGTGAACTATAACCTTGTAAAAGGATTGAAAACTCAGACAATTAGTAGCACTCTGTTTTTAGAACAACAGATCAGATTTAATTACATGAGTGTTTAAAGTGTGCGAGGAACCATATATCAATCTCTTGTAAAAAGAGTGTTGGAACCTATCACAATAAACATTCACTTAAGCAATCAGATCCTTTTAGGCCTATAAACATTAGACAAGTGCCTCTAAGATTACCTACCTTGGTTGACAATAAATTGAGCCTAATCTAGAACAGTAGATTGGTCTATACATTTTAGCGCCGTTGTCGGGGAGGCGCAACTAGAGGATTTTTAAAAACAAAAACAAACAAAAACAATAAAAAAAAAAAACAAAAACACAGATTTAGTTTTAACTCTGCATTTTAGAAGTCATGGTTACTTATGTCTAGACCTAGAGATGATAAAGGTAGATTCATAAAAACCCCCCATCCAAAAACTAATCCACCACTAGGAGCAGACACTTTAGAGAAGATTGAACACACAACTCCAGCTGGGAAAGTCATTGTACAAGAATTAGAGGACAAACAAAAATCAGGGCAGAGACTCACACTCATTGAAAGACAAATTTTATTGGCATACGAAGCAAAGAAGAAACATTTCCCTGAATCCTCTATAACAAGAGAGAGTAGCAAAACAACCCAACAAACTCTCCTTGAACCTACTGATTTTGAAAAATCTCAAGAAGGAGAAAAATCAATAGAACAACCTTTCCTTGAAACAAGTGACATCGAACAAGACATTAATCAATAGAAGAACCTATCAAAATGACTGAGGAAGGAGGAGGATTAGCAAGAGGACCCACTCCTGAACAACTTAGAGAATATGAGAGACAACAAGAAGAAAGAAGAAGACAAAGAGAAGCTGAACAGAAACAAAGGCAAGATCAAGATCGAAATCCACCACCAAGAGAAGAGGAAGAGTCAACCTTTAAATTTCCTATTCAAGAACCAGGAGAAAACAATGATGAGGAAATAAAAATGAAAAACATACCTCCATCTGTACTACCAAACTTTTATGGCATGGCTTCAGAAGACCCAGATTCATTCTTGTTTGAATTTGACATAGTATGCCGAACATATGGTTACACAGATGATGCCCATAAGCTTAGACTCTTTCCAGCAACACTAAAAGCATCAACACTTAGGTGGTTCATGGGACTTGGTGAACATGCAATAACTGATTGGGATGGCATGAGAAAAATATTCTTAAAGAAATACCAACCTTATTGTAGATCAAGAGATTCTAAAGATGATATCTTTAGAATGAATCAACAAGAGGATGAGAGCTTAGAGGAATATTTGGAACGATTTGTTTACAATCTACAAAAATCAAAACATAGAACCATGTCTCTTGATCTGATCCGAACAATATTTTTGAAGGGCATCCGAGAAGAATACTTAGATGATCTTAATTTGATGGGAAAAGGTGATATTTCTACCTTACCTTTTGATGAGATTTCCGATTTATGTGAAAAGTATTCTAGGAGCAAAGCTAGGAACGGAAAAAGAACCATATCATCCAAAGCCACTAAATCTGCTTCAGCTAGTGTCACAAGGGCTGAAATAGGAAACTTATTATAAGAATTCAAAACAGACCTATTAAGTACCTTGGGAAACCAAATAGACACTTTAAAAGAAAAGAAAAGACAGGAAGAAGAGGATCAATTAATGGTTGTCTTTTGTCCAAAGTGCCGGAAGAAACATGCTTTGAAAGACTGCCCTTTAGAAAACGTTCAAAATGTTCAAGTTTGTGCCTTTTGCACTGAAAATCATGATATCTTTCATTGCTCTAAAATCAATATTTTGCAGAATTGTAATTTGGAAGCCAACACAGATATGGATAATTTGTATTTCATGGGCGCTAAGAGACCATGGCAACCACGACCTCCACCTCTAGGCATGTTTCCAAATCAAAATTTGCAATTTCCTGCACAAGATCAGATGTATGTTTAGAATTATTGGAATGTTCCCATGCCTTGGCAACAACAAACTTACCCACAGCAACAATGGAGACCACTTCAGCAATATCCCCAACCATGCCAACCATATCCTCAACCATACCAACAATATCCTCAGCCATATCAGCAGTATCCTCAAACATATCAGCAATATCCTCAGCAGCAAGTTGTCCAACAACCTCAAAACACTCAACAAACATTGCCTGCTCCTCCACCAATAAATCCATCTCAATTACAACTTCCATCTAACCAGCCTCCTAGACCTACTCAGATACCTGATCAACCTGTACCTAATCCAATTAATAGAGAAAACAGACCAGCCTACAGTGTAGATGAGGGAACATCTTACCCCATTCTACCTTTACAAAATATTGAGCTTAGGTTTGGTAGGATACTTCAAAAATAACCTCCAGTAGCCGATAAACAAAAAGAAAACAAAGAGAATGAAGAAGAAACTCCAATTCAAAAGAAACAAAATGATGACATCCAAAATAAACAAATGCAACCAATGCATCCACCACCTTTTCTGAATAGATTGATCCAAGCAAGACTCCCCATGTCTTTACCTCAGTATGATGTTTTAGATGAGTTAAAGAATGTCTATATAAAAATTTCACTACTTCAAGCCATAAAAGACATTCCGATATATACTAAAGCAATCAAAGAACTATGCCTCAAGAAGCCTACAAAGAAAAGACTTGACCCACAAACTATTCATGTTATTGGACATCTAGTCGGCCTTATGACAAACACCATTTCAATGGAAAAGTATGTTGATCCTGGTATTCCCAGAGTCACTACAATCATTAACAACATACCTATTCCAAACACTTTGATTGACCTTGGGGTTGCAATAAATGTGATGACCCTAGAAACAATGAAAACACTGCAGCTCACAGACTTGCAATACACACCAATTGTCCTAGAACTAGCTGATAGGTCTAAAGTCATTCCTGAAGGGATTTTGGAGGACATAATTGTTTCAGTGGACTCTTGGGAGTATCCAGTTGACTTTTTAGTCCTTCAGCCAAAATCTAATTTAGGAGGACACCCTATCATCCTTGGTAGACCATGGTTAGCAACTGCTGATGCATTCATTGGGTGTAGATCAGGTAATATGATTATTTCACGAGGAACTGAAAGAAAACAACTCACTCTATACCCATCAGCACAATCACCAGCAGTAGCAAACAATTTATGGCTTGATGAAAAATACAATGACAAAAAATAAGTTCAATCTGTTTTCAGCATCAATTAAATCTATGATTTTCAAGAACATAATAATGATGATTTGGTAGAATTGTTCCTTTCTCAACCTGATATTTCTGAAGAATTAAGAAATGAACAATAAAATGCTACAGATCAACTTTTAGCACAAATTTTTCAAGAAACATGTACCATTCATTCTTTGCAAACATTATTTGAAAACATTTTTCCCATTCAATCTATCACAAACACACAGAGTAAGATTATAGAGATTAGTCCAGGAAAAACATTGAATATTTGCACACACCTAGACTTATCTCAGGAAGAAAAATTAATTCAATTATTGAGAAAATATCAGAAGACATTTTCTTGGGACTACACCGATATGCAGGGAATCCACCCAGAAACATGCACTCACCATATTTACATAGATAGTAATGTAAGACCAGTGAGGCAACCACAGAGAAGAATGAATCCCATCCTTCAGGATATTGTTAGAGATGAATTACAAAAACTACTGAAAGTAAATTTTATTTATCCCATCTCTGACAGTCAGTGGGTATCTCCATTGGTAGTAGTGCCCAAGAAAAATGGTAAGTGAAATATTTGTGTTGACTACAGACAATTGAACAAAGCAACCCTCAAAGATTATTTTCCACTACCATTTATTGACCAAGTTTTGGATACATTAGCTGGGAAATCATCATTTTCTTTTCTTGATGGTTTCAGTGGCTATAACCAGAGCAAGATAGCCTTAGAGGACTAGGAAAAAACCACTTTTACTTGTCCTTGGGGCACTTATGCCTACAATGTTTTACCATTTGGACTTTGTAATACTTGAGCGAAATTTCAGAGAGCTATATTAGCTATTTTTGTTGATTTAGTTCATGAGTGCATTGAAGTTTATATGGATGATTTTTTAGTGTATGGTAATTAATTTGAGCATTCATTAGAAAATATTGAGAAAGTTTTGAAGAGATGTATTGAAGCCAATTTATCCTTGAGTAATGAAAAGTGTTTTATGATGCTAAATGAAGGGGTAGTATTGGGTCATTATATTTCTTCAGAAGGCATTAAAGTAGATCCATCAAAAATCCAAATCATTGTCAATTTTCCAATTCCGAAGACTCAAAAAGAGGTAAGAAGCTTTCTTGGGTATGCAAGCTATTATAGAAGGTTTATTGAACATTTTAGTAAGATATATTTACCTCTGTTTAAGCTTCTTGCAAAAGATGTACCTTTCAACTGGAATGAAAATTGTCAAAAAGCTTTTGAAACACTCAAAGAAAAGTTATCAACCACACCAGTTTTAAAAGGACCTAATTGGACCCTACCCTTTCACATCTTTACAAATGCATCTAATACTACAGTAGGTGCCTCATTAGGCCAAAAAGAAGAGTCTTTGAATTATGCCATCTATTTTATTAGTAAAAATTTGACACTTGCAGAACTAAACTACACAGTTACTGAAAAAGAAATGCTTGCAATCATACATGCTGTGAATAAATTCCGACATTATATAACTGGTTATGAGGTTTTTGTCCATACTGACCACTCTGCCATTAAGTATTTAATGAACAAACCAATAACTAATGGCAGAGTCACCAGATGGTTTCTATTGCTACAAGAATTTAATATTACAGTGTTAGATAGACCAGGTAAAGAGAACCAGGTGGCAGATTTTCTTTCTAGACTCCACAATCCAGGTGAGGTTGTTCCAGTTGAAGATTCTTTTCCTGATGAAAATTTATTTGCAATATCAATAGTGGATCCATGGTATGCTGATTTAGCTAATTATCGGTCCATAGGAAAGACACCTCCATATTTTACTACAAAGGAGAAGAAAAGACTCATCAAGTAAAGTGCCAGATATTCATGGGTTAATGGAGATTTATTTTACACTGGTTATGATATGATTATTAGAAGATTTGTAAGAAATGATGAAATAATTGATATTTTAAAATCTTGCCATGATGAACCTTGTGGTGGGCATTTTGTAGCTAAAAGGACAACATTCAAGATCCCCAGTCTTGGCTATTATTGGCCATCAATTTTTAAGGATTCCAAGAAGTATGTGAGAAGTTGTGACAGTTGCCAAAGAATGGGTAGACCAACTGCTACAGATGAAATGCCACTTCAGCCTCAAGTACATTTAGAGCCATTTGAAAAATGGGCTCTAGATTTTGTAGGACCTATCAATCCACCTTCAAAGGGAAAAAAGTACATCTTAGTATGTACTGACTACGTGACTAAATGGGCTGAAGCGAAAGAAATTTTCCGGGAAACTGAACAAAAAGTGGTAAATTTCCTTTTTTAAGAAATTTTTGTAAGGTATGGAGTGCCTAGAGAGATAGTAACAGACCAAGGTACTCAGTTTACTTCAAGGCTGGTTCAAGACATCACAGAAAAATATAAAATCAAGCACAGGAAAAGTACACCTTACCATCCACAGGCCAATGGCCAAGTGGAATCTAAAAATAAAACTTTGGAAGGAATTATCACTAAAACAGTGGCAATGAATAGAAAGAACTAGGAGGAAAAGCTCAAGGATGCTCTTTGGGCTTACAGAATCACGTGGAAAGACACTACATGATTTACACCATATCAGCTGGTGTATGGAAAAGAGGTAATTCTTCCTATTGAATTTCAGATACATACTTATAAAATGGCTACAGATTTAGGCATTGATCTCAATGAAGCACAAAAAGAGAGAATTATGCAATTGAACCAGTTAGATGAAATGAGGCAGCAAGCAGAGGGGAGAAAAATACTAATGTAGAAACAAAGGAAGCAATGGCATGATTCACACATAAAGAAGAAACAGTTTAAAGAAGGTGACTGGGCTTTACTCTTTGACTCCAAATTCCGAGATCATAAAGCCAAGTTCACAACACATTAGATGGGCCCATATGAAATAGTTCAAGTATTTGAAAATGGATCAGTCAAACTTACTACAATTGATGGAGAAGGCAACACCTTTATTGTCAATGGACATAGGTTGAAGCTCTATTATAAGCCCATCAGCAAAGAAGATTTCATTCAAACTATATCTCAACAAAATGAGGTTGAGATATCACAACCTTCAGCTGTGATATCTCTACCTTAGTCATTTCAATTTCTTAATAATAAAAAATAAAAATAAAATAATAAAACATAAAAATAAAATTAAAAATTAAAAATTAAAAAAAAAAAACATAAAAAAATAAAAATAATGGTTTAGATGTGAAAACCAGACTTTGGCACACTCTAAACTCGAATTCTTACTGGAAAACCAATCATTTGGCTGGTAAGAATTCATTGTTCTAGTTATTTCCTGTTTGTCATAATTTCAATAATGACTTGAGGACAAGTCAAAGAATTAGTGGGGAGAAGAAACAATGGTTTTTCCCTATCTCATCTCCTCATTCTCAATTTTTCAAGGAATTTGTTTTAGTAATTCAATGTTTCAATAAGAGTTTTTTTGTTCTAATCAGTAAAGGGACCTGTTCAAGCAACAAAATATGCAGTGGGACCTGTTTCAAGATGATTATGCAAAGGGACCTATTCAAAGGCTATTTGAATACTAAAAATAGCAGAGGGACCTATTCAAAGACTGCATCAAAGGTACACAAGGCTACTTCAGCAATTTTCAAAGGTTGCCTATCAAAATTCTAAACAAGGCTGCATCAACACCAAAGATTAATAGAAGCTTCAAAAACATGACTTTTCAGATTTCAAGGGACCTGTTTATACTCATTGTCAAGGGACCTATTTTAGAAGACAAGGATTAGTTACAAAGACAATCAGATCAGTCACACCTATAAAAGAAAATCAGTTACACCTGCAAAAATCAAAATCGAGATTTTATCAGCCAACAAGTGTAATGTATTGAAAGATTTTTGTTTTTAGCATTTAAATTCCTAGATTATTTTAGTGTTAAATAAATAATTATGATTGCTTATTATCAATTTCATAACCTATATCAATCCATTCTAAGCATTCTAACCTATGAAACCATAAGCTATCCTATTGCCTAATGGTTTTATAACCCTCATGCCTATATCCCTCTGCCTATTTCTATACGCTCATATCTATTACCACTCTGTCTATTTCTATACACTTCTATTTTCATATCACCCATTCCTATTCCTATTCCTATTCCTACCCATTCTTACCCATATCACCCATTTTAAACCTTTTTCATAGACTCATCATTTTAACCTTTGCCAACAAATTACCAACGGGCCTTATAATGAGAAGACTAGTTAAAATTTCTGTCCTCAATTGCAGTTGAAACTTGTTGGTTGATCGATCCTTCAGAATGGATAATACATTTTGTGAAAGGAGAAGCAAAATCGGAACCAAAGTGATGCAGAAGTGGAATGGTGTGGAACCATGAGAATAAGGAGTAGAATTTTGAATGATAACAGTAAAAACGGGTTTGAGATAGAAAACTGGCAGTATCACGCAGTTGTAAAGTTGTATTTAAGTTTTATAAAAAAAACGCGATATATGTTTGTTGTTGACACGTAAGGAGGTAGTGGTATTTTAATACCACTAATTTCGTGTAAATTTGGAGCGTTAATGCTCGGAGGCTTTAAAAACGCGATATTTATTGGTGATCGTTCGATCAGGGTTTGCAGCACGACGAGCTGGGGGGCGTCGATTTAAGAGGTGCATTAATTGGTGGGGCCCAACGAATGTAAGGACTACTGGGTTCTTAATATAACGCCTAATGTTTATTTAATATTTATAACTGTTGACTGGATAACGTTGATGCATGGTTCAACCTTGAATTTAATTGAAAGGCCGGGGCGCATATATAGGTTATGAAGTATCGAATGTTTATTCGATAAGTTATAAAAGAGGTCCATATTTGCTTATGTGTGTATCCGCCAATGATTTCATTTCTCTGTCAGCACGACTTGTATACTCTGTTACTATGATTGTGTTTTCTGCAAACCACTATCATTCCTCTGTATCTATGATTTGAACTCTTTGTGACACATCTTCAGGCTCTGCAAATAAGACTATGGTATTTCATAATAAAACCCTATTCTTTGCGCCATCATCATAACAATATTATCTCATGATAACAGGCAAAGTCAAGGTTGGACGCTGAGTTTTCATTTTATGAAACTCTGAGTTCATAAAAGTCGGCTAACATTCAGGCTCTGATTTTTAAAATAGAAAGGTCGAGATAATAGGTGTTGAAAAGGGGAGAAAATATAGGAGTCAGGGGTTATCCAGAATTTTGACTTCCGCCCAGAAATTGAAGTAAGCTCAGAAATTTATGACCAACTCAAACATTTGAAGAAGTCAGTTCAGAAACTTAAGGTCAGCTCAGTGGAACGCAACAAGAAAGGTAACAAGTTGAAAAACCCTGGTAAAATTTTTATTTCACAGAGTATAATAAAAAAGGGTTAAAACAGAGACTTAAAAAAAAAATGACAAATAGAGCAGAGCTTGAGAAATTTTATAGCTCAAAATACCATGAAGACTGTGTTAAAATTTTGAGGGAAAAACAATGGTTACCTTTTCTAGAGAAATTCAATGGAAATAATGAAGAAGTTACAAAACAGTTTGCATTCTCATTTAATGGAGAAAAAGCTTTGATAGGGAATTCTCTTTCAGGATATCAGAGGATACAATAGCTCAGTCATTAGACATTAGTCCAGAAGGGGAAAAGTATTTTAAAACCAAGCAGTTTAGAGAAAAATAGTGGACTCAATTTATGTCTAGATCAAGAGTTTCTTCTGTCAATTGGAAAAAGGGTGTTCCTAGAAGTTGGTTAATCCATCCATGGGATGAAATGGTATACATTCTCCAAAAATTTGTCACATGTGAAGGGCAATACAACATAGTATACTTGTATCACATCAAAATCTTGTTGCACTTAAAGGGTCAATGCACCATCAGTTTGCCTTAATTTCTTTTACAGAGTTTGACCAAGATGTCAAAGATCATCCAGAAACAAAAGGATAATGAATATAGAAGCTTGTATCATTTTTGTTTGATTAAAATTTTAATTGAATTTGAACTGCAAAAGAGAGGAATAACATGGGAAGGATTTTTAATTTCCAATCAGATCAAAACCAAATTAGATGAACAAGAAAAACAAGGAAGCACATAATTTATGGTTGATGTTGATGAAATGAATGAGGAAACCCCTAAATTTATATCAATCATTGTTGCTCAACCCAGTAGTAGTGTGAAAACAAGGAGAATGAGGCAAGAAGACGCCAAGAAAATTGCAAAAGACAAAATTTTCACTACTTACACAAGAAGATCAAGGAGGATAAAAAGAAACAAAATACAAGATGAACCAGAGCAAGATATAAATACACCAATGGAAATTGAAAGTAGTGCTAATTCACAGCTAGAACAAGATGCATAAATGGAAATTGAATGTAACAAGGAAGAAAGAAAAGAGCCAGTACCTTCAAACAAGAAACAGAGAAAGCTAAAGAAACAAATCGAAGAGTTAAAAGAGGAACTTATGGAAGAAAATATGTTATAAAGAGTCATAAAGAAAGAAAATGAAGTGTTATGAGTTAGCATTTTCATCATTTGAAGTTTCCCAAGTATTGCCTTCAAGCGTGGAAAATTTACATGTGAAGTTGGTACACTTTTCTTTACATTTTCATTATATTTAATATTCAGATCTGATTTAGTATTTTGTTTAATTTTCATGCTTTGAGTTCATTGATTTTGATTAAGAGTGCTTATGATTTTATTCATTATTTTTATTTCATGGTTCATAGTTATAATTGAAGAATTCGATTACTAAATTAATGAACAATCCTTGTAAGAGGGTTTAGTTGAGTATTGAATTCGAAATCATTTCTGTGATCTCTGTTTTAATGAATTCGATTTTTAGTATGCTTTAGTGTGTTACTTTAAAAGAGTTTTTGTGAACTATAACCTTGTAAAAGGATTGAAAACTCAGACAATTAGTAGCACTTTGTTTTTGTAACAACAAATTAGATTTAATTACATGAGTGTTTAAAGTGTGTGATGAACCATATATCAATCTCTTGTAAAAAGAGTGTTGGAACCTACCACAATAAACATTCACTTAGGAAATTAGATCCTTTTAGGTCTATAAACATTAGACAAGTGCCTCTAAGATTACCTACCTTGGTTGACAATAAATTGAGCCTAATCTAGAACAGTAGATTGGTCTATACATGGATCCTCCATCCCCCAAGCAATCATCCATGCAAAATGAGTTACCTCCCAACATGGAAACTCCTGAAGGTCATCTTCCACCTCTGGCTCCGGAAATGTAGGTGGGATGAAATTTGATCCTGGTAGAAAAAATAGCCTACCCCACACTGTCCTCCTCTCCACTTAGGATAAGTGTAGAGTGTATGCTGATCCTGGGCTACAATGACATTTCCTTCAAATGGTAAGATGGAGATTAGACCTCTAAGGATCTCTCCTCCAGCGTTGTGAAACATGTTAGCCCAAATCATCTCATATGTGATGAGTTGGAAGTCATCATCATATGGAATCATATTCCTCATATGGCTCACCTCATAAGGAAACAAATGAGAAGTTGTAGTGGCCATACCATCTCCCATGCTCCCTCTAGAACATGTAGTGCAAAGGGTGTGGGAGTTTTCTCCCTCCAAGGACACATTCACCCAATGTGTCTCTCCTCCAATCATGCTCCCTAGAGGAGCTCTAGCAATATCACCCAAGGGAACCATAAGGAGAATCATACTAGCTTCCATGTGAATTAAAGGAGAAGGAAAATGGTCCCTCAAATGTAGCCAATGCAGTTTGACTCTCCACTACCATAGGAAATAAAATGATGGGTGGCCTCCCCACCATTTTCTTGCTGCCCCAATCTCTTCCCAAGTCTAGAGAAGGTGAATGATGTAGTGTACAATGTAAGTATGTTCTCCATGAGAAGTCTCCTCCCCATATCCACTTAGGGAGTGATCATACATAATAGCCTTATGTAGACCATCAAATCTAGAAGGAAGAATATTCCTCCTTTGAGAAAATCCCTGCACATATATGGTTAAGAGATGCATATATATAGATAAATCACTATGCAAGTCAACGATACTCCTACCATATGTTTTTCTCATAGAAATGGAGTGGCTTATAACTGAATTTCCCCTCATCCTCAAAGGGAAAAGAGTTGGTTGTGCTAACTCCTCCATCTTCTCATGATCCATGGAATGCCTCCTCAAGATCTCCAAGTGATTCCTCCCACAAGAAGAAGAGAAATGTAATGTGGCAATCATGGCTGGCCCATGGTTCCTCCTAAAATGTACAACACGTATAATAGGGAGAATCATTCTCCCAATGGGCATCCTCAATCTCAAGCGCACTCTCCAATAAAAGCTCCCCGTGAACATAAACATATCAGCAATACATGGAAGCATAGTACAATAAGAACAAGTTTCCAAATGACAACCGGAAAGTTGATCAAGGCCCCATACAAGGAACCAGCACAGTGCATCCCTTGCCTACATCAAATCAAACAAATACAAGTGCCTTTCCAACCACTTGTTTGCTGCCACAATAATTTTATAAGATAGAAATATGAAAGTACAAGTTGGTGCCAATGGTGCACACCAAGAATCATGTGGCTTCTCGCACAAACCACCAATGAGATAGCCAATCTCAAAGCTAAAAATGGCTTCAAGTACATCATTATACAATATGCAAGAAGGAATAATCCTCCTTGGTACAATATGATGCCCCTAAAAAGACAAGAAGTACAAAACATAAAGTGAAATTGTACATTCTCCATTATGTACTCGAAGACTTGAGCTGAAATGGCTCAACTGAAGAAGCTCGCTTACTCCCAATGAGTAGGAAGGTGGCTATGACATCCTCACCATCATCATCTAAGCTATGCATCTCTCCATATGATGATGTATGTCCTGTTGGATGCCATCCCAAATGAAGTCCTTTGCCAAGGCAAGATATGCATCAAAATGCATGGAAAAGAAGTCCTCCTATGCTACATGCAGTAGCTTCTCCTTGAGATTAGAATCTCTAGTCAAGAAGACTCTGCCATGTGAATAGATGACCATATCATCTACCATGTATCTGTCACCTCCATTAGGATAATCCAGAATCATGCATGCACCAAGATCCTTGGAGTCCTCTACGAAGAGCTGAGACCTCTAGTAAGGATCAATCCTCCTAAGAGATAGTGCTGGTGATCTGGCATGTGAAGCTCTCCTCCTGCTATTGTCTGCTACTTTGACATCCCTAATGCCAAATTTCTCCTCCAAAATATTCACCTCTCCAAAATCTAAGAGCGGTGAATCCAAAGACAAAATGTCTCTCATCAATGATAGATCTAGTGGCCTCCCTGGTGGAATGCCTCTATGCAGGGAGACATCAATGTCAAGAGTGGACTGTACATATGGTTGGGCAACCTTGCCCTTGCTCTCACAGCACAATAAAGTCTACCTCCTCTTTGCACTAACTCTCTGAAATAGAGAAGGGTGTGTACCTCTCATCACATGATGCTGCTCTTCCTCCCTTCCTCCTTCTTTCAGCTGCAATGTTGCACAATCATGCTACTCACTGATTGTGCTTGGACCTCCATGTATGAGATCCTGGGGACTTCCTTGCAAAGCTGCAAGAATCCCTCTAGTTGGAGCAAGAGCTCCTCCTTCCTCTGCATGAGGTGCTACATCAACTCTAGAAATGACAACTTTGTTGCCCTTAGCCTCCTCAATATGAGTGGGAAACCCTCCCATGATTGGATCCTCCTTTGTAAAAAGGATCTCTTTGCCTCCTTATGCCAAAATACAAGATGAAGGTCTTGACTCCAAAAAATTATCATGCAAGATATCACCCTCCTTCATGTTCCTCTGAAGTGTTTTTGAGTCTATGGTTTCCTCCATCACATGCAAGGGTTTTGTTTGTTTGAATATGTTTGTTTCCTCCACATGTGTTTCAGAATTTCTCCCACCAAATCTCTTCATCAAAGTTCTAATGAAAATTATATAGGAAGAGGTATTTACATTTTTCAAAGTAAATTATTGAAATAACCACCATGCATAGACCTTAACTCCCAAGTGCAGCGCTGGTACTCTGATGGCTTCATCTTCAGAAATATGATGTTGCTACAAAAAGGTGTCTAGTTATTCTATCCAAGCCCTGGTTGAACAAGTAGGGGAACCATCAAAGATAGATAAAATAAATATATCCTCATTATGTTTCTTGCTCCTCCCCACCATGATCTTGCAAAAATCTGGAAACTTAATATGATCTCTAAACTTCTGAGTTTGAGATTCATACTCATGCAAGAAACCACCAATAGTTCCTTTCTTTGGCATTCCTCCTCCTCCTTCTTCTCCTATGGAAAAGCTGGCCATGTGACTGCGGTGCACCTTATAGGGTGTGTCTGCATGCTCACATTCCCCATAAGAAAAACTAGAGTTTGACTCAGTTTCAAACCCTCTTGGAGATCCTGTACATATCTCCCTTTTTATCTTCTTGAATTCTTCATGAATGCTCTGTACAGATCTTGGAAGAATCTTTGTAAGCTTATCTTCCTTTTTCTCTCCACATAGTGGAGTCTTCATATTATCTCTCCTTGATAGCATGATGGCTGAGATCCACCGGCTGAGCCGGAGATCATGCTTTGATACCACTGTAATGTTCCAAATTAGGAAAAGGCTACAACAATGAGAATATCTCAAGATATTCTAATGTTGGAGTCCCAGCAATATGCAGACACAATAATGGAGCAGCAGTAAAACTCAACTCATATAAATGTGAGAGAAATCCATAGCCATATCATTAGATAATAGCAGCAACAAATGAATACAACATTTTGAGGAAAAAGGTCACTCAAGATAGGTAATACTCAGCCTCAAGAAACAAGTACAAGAAGCATGATAAAACCACTACTACACATATATGCTCAAGCTATGACAACGCAGTTTTAAAGAGAAACTGCATGCTACATATGTAAAATACATGAGTATATCAATATATGTCCCAATACAACAATGGGAGTGAAGATCTCATCTCCCAAAGGCTACCTCATGTCAATCCTGGAAGGATTGGCTGTAAAATACAAACTGTGCAAAATGCCAGAGTTGCTGGGTAGCATCTACAACTCAGAAATAGAACTAGATGGAGAAGACTGAAGATGCTGCAACCAATGACAATATCTCCTCCAATGTATCTCTAGAATGAAAGGTTGATCCTATCACCTAAGATCTCACCCTCCAAAGATATCTGCAAAGCCCCACTGCAAATGCTCCATTAAAATAATGCAATCACTAGATGGAACTGCGCTGTAGGGCTAGGGAATGAGTTGGCCTTGATGCCAAAGTCTACAATATTCTCTAGAATGCCTCCAATATGATCTCCCAAAGAAGAGAGAGACTCTCCCTCAAAAAAATAGCTGATGGAGGTGGTGTAGTGGACCCTCACTACAACACCCAACAACACAGTATTATTCTGCTGCAGAAATAACGCTGTCTTGATGGAGGATACTTGGCCTCAAGCCTAGATGTGAGGAAAAATTAGTGCAATCCCTCAGGAGGCCTCTCAAGAAGGAGAAGGAATCCTAAATAGGAATTCCTCCCGGAAACTCTTGCTAAACAACAAAGAATGCACAATTGTCTAAATAGACAATGAGATGAATAATACAAGCATGAGAAACAATGGTTGCCTTGACCTCCTTTTAAACAAGTGAAAGCCCCTCTCCATGGGTCCCACTCTTCTTAAGGTTTCCTTCACCAAATAACCCTCTTCCCATTCATACTGTGCTGCTTCTCTAAGTGTGCTCCACCTCTTGGCCTAGCGTTGTTGACTTGGAAAAACTTGACCTTGTCAAGTTGCAAATAACCCTGTTCACACATGAGGGTGTGAAAACTAGCTCCAATGATGATCCCATTTCATACTATGAGGTATTTTATTCAGATTTTCATTATGTATGGGTCTCCTTACCCATTTATTCTCCTCCTAGGTGAAATTAGCAAAATTTAATATTCCAAATTATTGTCGGAAAGTTTTGGAATATTATGGAACATATGCTATGCAGTGCACCAGCTTAGTCAAGAGATGGTTAAGCCTACCAAGCTCTTTTGGAAGGTGGGAAAGCATGTCCTAAGATACCTGAGGGGCACATTTGAGTATGGCTTGTGGTACATACAGATGGATGAGCTGAAGCTGCATGGCTTCACAGATGCAAATTGGACGAGCAACCCAATGGACAAAAAGAGCACATCAAGAGGGGTCTTTAGTATTGGATCTACAATTTTTTCTTGGTACAGCAGGAAATAGAGATCCGTGGCACTCAGTTCAGCAGAAGAAGAATACATGGTAGCAATTCAAGCTTCATGTGAGGCTATCTGGATGAGAAATATCCTAATTGATTTGTTTGGTTTTCATTTAGATCCTACAGTGATTCATTGTGATAATCAGAGTTGCATTAAGCACTCAATTAATCTTGTGTTTCATGATATATATATGCATATAGATATCTAGTATCATCATATCAGAGATTGTTTGTAGCAGAAGATCATGTTGCTTCAATAAATTCCTACAAAGGATCAGGATGCAGATATTCTGACGAAGGCACTCACCAAGAGATAATTTGAATAACATAGAGATAGGATCGGGGTGAAGGATCATCCCTTTCTTGTTGAGAGGGAGTGTTGGGATTCAACACGATGATCATCCTAGTGAAAATTAAGCACCTACACTAGGATGAAGCATCGGACTATTTTTAGGTGTAAGTCTATTTTTAGAATGAATGAGCAAATTCTATTTATAGTGGAAGTCTATTTATAGATGTTGAGAAAATTCTATTTATAGATGATGTTCTATTTTCAGATGTATGTGCAAAATCTATTTATAGATCGCATGTCTATTTATAGATGCATGTCGACTATTATTATCCCTTAATATTAGTTGGAAAATAAATATTAATCTATTCTCATGGAGCACTTGAAATCAATTAATTGAAGTGGAAAACCAGTTAGTTGAAAGAATTTCGAGTTCTAAGGTTGGTTGGTGGGACATGGAAGTGGAATTAGTTGTAACTAAGTGATTCAAAGTTCTAACAAAGTTGGATGTGTAGTTATGTGAGTTGTAAAGTAGTTTAACTCAGTTGAGTGAGTTAAACTAAGTTGTGCTAGTTGTAACTGAAGATACACTAGTGACATATCGGTGAATTAAATATTAAATTAATTCACATGGAGTGATCTCAGAGGAAACTGAAGATTTACTACTGTTAACTACATGCATGTTAGATCCAGTGGAGACCCATTTGAGAGGTAGGTGAAAGGGAAATTTGACTATCAGTTGTACTATATTGGATTTCACTCTTGCAATCCAAACACACAATGGATATGCTCATGAGGATTTCACAGTCAAGGTGGATCTGATTGCATCGAATTGGTCTTTGTAATCAACTTGGATTGCCCAGTGGAGGTAGGCTGTTGTGAGGCAGAAATTTGGCTAAGGCATTTGTCAATTTTCTGCAAGACAGTGTGAGACGATTGTATATTGTACTGAGAGCTCTTGGATTAGAGTTTTGTATGATATTTTTTCATGATCCATGATATATACATAATATATGATAGTGGGGTTTTTAGCTCTATGCTTTTCCGGTAAACATCTATGTTATGTGTGAATGATCTTTCTTCATGTGTTTGCAATTGGTGATCATGTTTTAAATTTCTACAAGAATTTTTGTAGAAATGATTCTGTATTTAATAGTGGCATATAATTGTTAGATCAGGATAATCCAGGAAATACATAATTGTATTAAAATTTCTGCATTATTACATTTGAATATTTTTGAAGGCCAGGGCCAACAAATGTTGGGGTGATTGCCAGAGCATCTAGAGTCAAAATAAAATAAAAAAATAGTCATTTTTGGGAGACTATGATGCTATAAACTCATTGGAATATGTTCCAAGAGGTTCTGAAGCTTGTAACAGCAATTTGAGCACACTTGAAGCTAATACAAAGGTCACACTATGAAGCTCGATCAATGATATGTAGCCCAGGAGGGGTGAACTCCTCTATCAAAATTCTTCGTGTTAAGCTATGTTATATGTGCTTGTTGTGTTTACTCTTTCTTATGTTCTTTCATTTAAAATTATGCTTTTTAAGCTTATGACAAACTCATAATTTCACTAAGTACATTGTTTGCCAATCACATGCTCTTAAACAAACTCATGAAGGATAAGTAAACCAATGCAAAGAAAAATTTATATCTAAAATGAAACTAGCACAACATTACCTAGCAAGTAATTTCAGATCAATAGCATAATCTGAGGAATATTTCTCAATCTCAAATGGTTGTTGCAAGTCTAGTAATGTGAGCACTGGGTTAGGGCAGAGGCGATGTTTCAACTCTACGAATTCCTTCTCTTGAGTTTGGTACCAAAATAATTTTTCTTTCGCTCCTCCCTTGGTGACTTGGCTTAAGGGCTAAGTGATATGGGATAATCCCAACATGAACCTACGGTAGAAATTGGCAAGACCCAAAAAGATATTGAGCTCTGTTAGAGTGGTTGGGGTTGGCCAATACTGAATGACTTGAATATTGGATGGATCCACATGCACCCCGCACTCATCAATAATGTATCCGAGATATTGAACTTGGGTCATGCAAAAATTTCACTTCTCCAAATTGGCACACAACTTATGTTGCCGCAGTGTTTGGAGGACCAATTAGCTATGGTGGAGGTTCTCTTTCCAAGTTTGGTTGAAGGTCAATATGTCATCCAAGTACACTACTAAAAATGAGTTGGTGAATGGCTACAAGATTTCGTCCATCAGCCTCATGAAGGTTGTGGGAGAATTCATCAACCCAAAATGCATGACAAACCATTCGAAAAGGCCCCCCTTGGCTTTGAAGGAAATCTTCCATACATCGGAGGGTTTGACTGGTACCTAGTGATATCTGGACTTCAAGTCGATCTTGCTGAAATACTTTTCCCCCTTGAGTTGGTCCAGAAGGTCATCAACCCTTGGGATCCGGTACCTATTCCAGACAGTGATCATGTTCAGCACCTGATAGTCAATATAGAGTCTCCAAGTCACATCCTTCTTCTACACCAACATGATCGGGCTCCAACAGGGCGATGAAATTGAATATATGTGACCTATATGCTGCAGCTCCTGAATCGGCCTCTTGATTTCATCGTTCTCCAGAACAAAGTGCCGATAGATTGGTCCATTGGGAAGTGGAACAGTTGGGGTCAGATTGATGGGCTGCTTAACTTGACAGTGCAGCGGCACCCCTGCGGGTGAGGTGAAGATGTCCCCGTACACCTCCATGACATTGTCCATATGTTGTTGTCATGTAGAGGATCTATTTCTGGAGGTGGTGGCTATAATCTTCTTCTTTCCTTGAGGTCGTGTTCGGTCCCTATAATACTAGTGTATCCCCTTATTTTTATTATTAGTGTAGCCCCTTATCGTTATTTTTATACCCTTGTAGTCCCCATATTGTTATTATTCTGCCCCATAAAATCCCACTATTGTTATTGTTGTGCCCTTACATTATTATTGTTAGGTCAGCTAGGATTGTATTGTGACCCCATGGACTCCTATATATAGAAAGGAGGTTTTGTCATTTGTATCATCCAATAATTGTTTATGTAATGTAAAGGAGGTTTCCCACTTGAAGTGGTTGATTTCTAAGGCATTGATCTCTCTTTTCTTATATTTTTGGAGCTAGTTTCATAAAATTTGGTATCAGAGCTTTGTATTCTAGGGTTTCGCTGCTTCAAACATGTCATCAAGGAATTTTTTCTATAACTTGTTTTCTATGAAGTATTAGACGCTAAAAAAATAAACCCATTTGCAAATATATCCTGCATAACGTCATGTAAAAATTTCAGATCTTGGTTTGCAATATTTTCAAAGGTATGATCTGTTGAAATTAGGGTTTTTGTAAGCTCCCGAATTTCATGTCAAAGAGGTGAACTTGGGAAAATCATCACAACTCTTTCTCTGAGCATCAGATTATAATTATGTAAAAATTGGTGTAAAGCACACAGAATATGGTTTCCTGTGGATCGATTTCAGAGCCAGAGGAGGAAAACATGACAAGTGGCACATCGTACAAGTTCGCTCTACTGAACCTGTCCATAATTAGGTCATTGTGGGAGATCGGGCATAACTTTATCTTGGAGAATCCAAATCAGGTCAAAACCGTGGCATTGGAAAGAAGATTCAAAGGGCTAATAAAGGACTGAATATAAAATTTTGGGGATCTGAAATCACAGAGATACATTAGATTCAATATCGAGCTTCTCAAAAGTAAGAAACATTTGTGTATTCGTTTTTTTTAAATTGTATAAGCCTTGTTTGAAAATTCAATTTGAAGTGATTCCAAGGGAATATTGAAGCATATATATTAGCATTTGGTTCTAAAATTCCCCTGAAAAGGATTTATACACCCATTAATCCATCAGAAAACTCTACTATGATGCATGAAGAGGAAGAATTGCAGTATGATATATCAAAATTACGGTACCAAGTGCAACAAATTTCGATCTCACAAAGAGCAACCAAAGATGACATAGATGGTTTAAAAGCAGAAATGGAGGCTAAAGTGGATGGTTTGAAGGATGAAATGAAAGCTAATATGGATTATCAAGCAGTGGAATATCACATCGAGCATCAAAAACAAGTTCTCCAACTTTTAAAGGATAACCTAAATTTGGTGCAGAATTGAATGAAACAACAATAAGATCAACATCACAGCGAAATAATTTTTAATGTAGGTGACTGGGTATTTTTACAGCTACAACCATACAAACCAATGTCCCTCAAGCAAGCTAATAAGTATAATAAATTATCGCTAAAGTAATATGGTTCTTACAAGGTGCTGCAAAAGATTGGTACTATGGAATACAAATTGGAGTTGCATGCATCTTCCTGAGTGCACCCAATTTTCCATGTTCCATGCTTAAAGACGGTTATAGATAACAAAATCCCAGTTCAAAAAATATTTGCAAAACTTGGCAAGGAAGGAAAAATAATATTTGACCCTCAAGCACTCATGGAAACAAGAACTTGACAACTACGAAATCAATCAGTTTCAGAGTATCTCAGCAAGTGGAAGAACTTACCCACTATAGATTCCACATGGGAGGATGTGAATTTTGCACAAAAGCATTCAGAAATAATCAATCATTGAGAAAAACACTTGTTTGACAGAGAGGGGCATGTTAGGTCCCTATAATACTAGTGTATCCCCTTATTTTTATTGTTAATGTAGCCCCTTATTGTTATTGTTGTACCCCTCTAGTCCCCATATTGTTATTATTGTGCCCCATAAAAGCCCACTATTGTTATTGTTGTGCCCTTACATTATTATTGTTAGGTGAGCTAGGATTATATTGTAACCCCATGAACTCCTATATATAGAAAGGAGGCTTTTTCATTTGTATCATCCAATAATTGTTCATTTATGTAATGTACAAGAGGTTTCCCACTCGAAGTGGCTGATTTCTAAGGAGTTAATCTCTCTTTTCGTATTTTTGGAGCTAGTTTTATAACAGGTTAGATTATCAGGAAAAAAAAAATCTAAGTTTTGGAAATGAGTTTACTGCATTGATTTGCAGTAACCAAAGAGATGGTGGTAGGTGGTGCTACCTCCGGTATCATGTACAAATTATTTCCCAAAGTAAAAATAACAGCGCGAGGCCAGGACTCATACACAGTATGTCTCTTCCACACGTATGGTTTTCCTAATAATACATCAAAAACATCAAGAGGAGAAATTTCACATAATACCTCATCTGTGAAGGGCTTGATGATGTAGGGAAGGCTGCACTGCTGGCTGACGCGAGTATCTCGTCATTGGTGAAGCCACCTGATGGTGTATGGCTATGGGTGTGATGTGGTCAGAAAGCCCAAAATCTTCACGATTTTTGATGAAATGAGGTTGTTTTGGCTCCCGCTGTCAACAATGAACTGCAGCAGGGAACCCTTTACCCACATCTGGGAATGGAAGAGGCACTCCCCCTCCTCTGGATCTTTCGGTTCCACCTTCTAGATATTTCTGGTGGTAACAATGGCGTTGGGAACCGCATTAATAATTTGCTTCCCTTTATCATTCCCCTTGTCAGGTTATGATTTAGAGTCGGAGCATGCATCTGATTTAGAAGCCTTCAACTCAACCAATAGTGGCTGCTTCGCCCAACACTCACTTGTGTTGTGAGTAGAGATCTTATGGAAATCACACCACTTTCATGTGTCCTTCTTTGGCTTCGCAGTGTTGTTCTTTTCTTGTACCTTTGGCAGGTTATCTTGGGCCACCCCACCTTGTCTTTGTCCTTTGTTCTGTGGTTTGGGGCAAAATTTCCCTTGCTTTTGATTCACATATCCAAATTCTCGCTTCTTCTGTTTGAACTTCCGCTCAATCTTGGAAGCATATCGATATGCTGCACCAAGCGAGGAGATGTTGAGGAACTCCATTTCCTCCTGAATGTATCTATGTAGAAAACTGCAGTACTTCAACACCAAATGTTTCTTTGATTCTTTAATACCCAATTTTGTGCGTAGGTTATGGAACAGATTCATCAACTCATGCACATATTGATCCCTTTGTTGTTGTAGCGTCATCCATTGTATGTAATTGTACTCAAAGCTCCCCATGGGATAGTAGTGTCCCTTGATGACGTTTCACAAATAATTCTAAGTGGGTGCGGCAGGAAACCTAGAGCCTCCCATCCTTTTGCTCAGAGTAGGTTTCCTAGCATTCCTTGGCATGGGGGTCGTCTTTGAGGAGTGAAAAAGTAATATTTTCCTAGTTGGAAAAGTCATGAACTGAGAAATACCCTTCTAATATATTGAACCATCTATCTGGGATGTCTACAACTATTTTTCCCTTAAGCATTCGAATGTCAAAGTTTACTTGCTCCTTAAAAGGAGTTGTACCTCCACAGTGGCCACTAGATGCAGATGCGCCGCTGGTGGGCAGTTGTTGAAGAATTTGGGAAAATTTATCCATCATTGCGTTCCTTTGTTTCTCGAGGGTGTCCTCAAGCAATATTTTGATAGGATATCCTGCACCTTTGTCTTTATTTTCGTCCCCCATGGGTGGCCATCGAGGTTTGTGAGGTTGATCTTGAAAAGGTTCAACTAGATTGATCCCTAACTCCTTATACTTCGACCTATTTGGGGACATGCAAAGAAGGATCAAGAAAGAGTAGACCACTATGATACCACTGATTCGAACTTATGCAGAAACACAATAAAATATAGAAATACACAAAAATGCAGAGATGCAGTGGAAATAAGATTTCATTTCATTAATATCACATAACTGATATATGCTTATAGACATAATGGAAATAAACTAGCTAGGGTGCTGGTAGCTTATCTCTGAGAAGCGTTATGGTTTCTACATGCCTCTGAACTATGTTACAATGAGGCTCTAATGACTATTTATTATTGAGAAACAATGGAAAACACTAAAAATCCAAAAGCCTAACCCTAGAAGATGAAGCGCCAAAACTATGGGCCCTGTTTGGGTAAATTGGTACATCAACTTCCTAGGGAAGTAACTTTGGCATACGATCTCTATTTGATGTGCACAAAACCTCTTTAGAAATATCTATCTAAGGACTATAAATTATGATTGAGAAACATCGGTCAAAGACCCATGTTGCTCCCAAATTTCCCAAGAACGTTGTTTAGAGCCTCAAAATGGCTCCGGAAGTTCAGGACCCAAAAAACTGTTAAAAATAGTAAATTTTGCTACAATTAAGGAAACTTAAAAACTAAAATAAAAAATGGTGGGGGTCCAAGTGGAATAGGTAGGTGGCCACTAATATCCACCTTAGATTCAAACTCAATATGGCCAATGAGTGAGCGCATGAACAGTTTTTCGGCTTCAGTATGGATTTTCCCCTTCAGTCCCATAGGTACCCATGTGTCCATGATGTCAAGTGAGGAATTTATGAAGTAAGAATATGATGTTGAGAGACCACTCGAAGTTACAAAAAAGGATTCAACTGGTGTTGAGGTCAATCAAGTTCTTGCGATTATGGACGAGCTCCTTCCATTTGTGCATGATGAAGTTGTTTTTCTTATAGCCCTAAAAAAGGATCTTGGTGAACACGGTGTTGATTTCCATCCATCAGATGAAATCCACCTCATGGTGGGAGAGCATGAGATTGTAGATGAGTGGAATTTTGGCTCAAAATCCAAACATCTCATGGTCCAAATGGACCATGTTATAGAATATTTCAATTCCATGAAGACGATAGTAAGATAAAATGATCTCCCACAAGACACTCACACGGCATTGGAGGTGAACCCGTGATCTGCAAAATCTAAGTATTCCAATTGGACAAAACATTTTGGGGAATGCGGGAATTTTGGAAAATTATTTATTGCATTGGTCCTCTTAGTCATAGATCTTGGGGTCAAATAATTTTCAACGCTACTGGACCAAACATATTGTCAACAATCACTAAAAATGTCTTGTATTTTGACGACATTATTAATAGGTCATTAGTCACATCGACAAGCTCATCACGTCTCCGTTTGAGGGGCTTAAGCTAAAAAACTAGAGTGATTTTCTCTTGGAGTCCACTAAGTGTAGTCTACTTGACGATTGTAATAAATGAATGTGTACAATACTCCATAAAAAAATTAAGTGTATGCCTCCTCTTATTGTGTTGTTGTCATCCCTCGATCAATGGAGTGGGGATGCAATGATGTAGTGACGCCAACCCAAAAATATGCGATAAAACCCAAGGTTCACATTATAAAATGAAAATAAAATTAGCAGTAGGGTAGAAACAATAGCTCCAACCCATTACTATATGTTGCCTACATTGATATAATAATCATATTGTTGCATCACACAAAAAAAGAATATTTTTTATTAATATGATTTATAGCTAAATTATGATCTATAATAATAATAATAACTATTATTATTATTATTATTATTTATGTTTATTGTTAATGTAAAATGTAATAACAAGTAGTTAATATGGACATTATTGTAATATTGGTGTTAAGAGAAAGGACGATCGATAAAAATCGTAGTCTTGGGATAATACATGCCACAAACAACAAATCAAATGTCAATGAAACTTATAAGAGCCTTAAACTATTAAAGGGAAGAACTAGCTCAAGAATTAATTATAATTGGAGATTTTTATCTCATTCTTTAAGTTCTCCTATGAATTAAGATGTCCTATTCCTCGACTATTTAAAAAAAAAAAGATGCTATGATTGTTTGGCTTAAGTATATTTTTTATGTTTCATACTTTGTATTAAGTTTATTAATTTTTTTTGTGTTTAAGGTACATTTTTTCTAAATATTTATACATACATAATTGCATCATATAATACGATAGATATTTATTGATATTAGTTATCTAGTTGTTAAGGTGAAATTGTGGGATAACTAAGAGAAATTTCCAATTCTCCACCATCTCATTTGACATTTGTGTGGTTGGGTATCTTATAGTGAGAATCAAGAACTTGGATAAGGTAAGGGGAATAAAACAAAGAGTTAGGCCATAATGGAAGCTTATGGGCTTCTAGGGACAAGAATAACACTTTGAACCACAATAAAAGACCTATCGATAGAATCCTTTCCCTCTAAATAGGTATATATGTAGCATTACAATATAATTGTCTAGCACTAGGCTTGGTTCTAAATTCCATAGGCATGACCAAGTGAGGAAAAATGCACCATAGGATCTAAAGGAATCTTCTAGCCATTTTGAAATTTAATATTCGCAATTAGCCCAAGAAAATGGGAATATTCAATTTTGTTTCATTTTTTTGTTGCATGAATAAATGTATAAAGGAGGACAATAAAAACTCCTAAAACAACAAATAAATCAATGCCACATGTGAACAAAGATAAATCTGGGCTATGTAAATAAACACCCTTATGTGTGAAAGGGACTGGATCATTTGACTGGGTCAACCATGACCAAATCAACAGTGCTTTCTAGAAGGAGTGATCCTCATTGAGGCACAACGCAGTTTTAGTTGGATGTGGCACATGTGAAAGAAGCTATTTCATTGAGATGGTTTAGGGCTTTGTAAGATCTCAATCTTATAAAAGGAAAAGGAGGACAACATGAGAAGGTTGTTGATGATTATGTTATTTCTAAATATTTTGTCTATTTAGACATCTCTTATTCTCCTTACTGTTTAGCAGAGAATAGTGTTGTTTAGCACTAGGCGTTCCTAATTGGGAATCCCACCTCTTTCCTTGAGAGGCCTCTTGGAATATTCTTGCATTTGTTGTCCACTATCAGGCATTTGGCCAAGCTCTTCTTCCAACTACAACACATATCCTATTGAGGGTTTGGTTGTCTTTGTAAGCTAGAGCAAGTGGAGGCTAGATCTACTCAGATCTAGGCCATTCTAGTGCCTCTTTTCAGTGGGAAAGGCTTCTATTCCATTGGCAAGAGAGTATTAGATTATTGGAGCACCATATTCAGATATTGGCTTGAGGCCAAACATGTTCTAGAGCCTACAACGCATTTTTCATACCAATACTATGTTATTTGCAAGGGTATAGTTGCAGGGTTTTTTGGCACACTTTTGGAGGAGAGATTTCTAGTGTTGGGGATCTACCCTTCACTATGGAGATCCATGGATTTCAGATCTATTCCATGTCATTTTCATATATGATCTGAATATTTTTGTATCCGCTTCAAAATTTCTGAATCATTCTGCAGATCTGCTGCATAAGATCTCATATCTACTCCATGTCCTTCACTTTTTACTGAAAACCCCAAGGGGAATTTGAAGAGGAGCCTATCTAGTGTACATGTATGACATAGATATAAATTTTTGTACACAGATCTTCTATAGATCTGAAGTGTAATATAAAACTATTATCAGCCAATAAAATAACATTGTCAAGCTTATTCAGTCATAATATATGGTTGCAACACCTCATTTTTGAGGATTTCTTCATATAAAAGTCTTCTATTTCCTGTTCTATATCATATGGGCTTCAATATAAATCTGATTTGCTGTTATAAATGTAAATATTGAGCCTCCATATTGGCCTCCTACTCTTACTTAGCTGAACTGCATTATTTCTCTGCAGTTTTGTTTAATATTGTTGCTTGTTCCCATTTGGGATATTACAGTGGTAGCGAAGCAATCATCTTGGCATAGCCTGTAAGAAGCCAATATGTATTCAGAAGAAGAATATCCTCTTACTGAAAGAGAGAAGAGGTATCTTAAAAGAAGACAGAAGAATTTGATTACATAAATGACGACAAAGAGAAGGGTAAAGCCCCTAAATCTGGAAGTGATGAAGAAGGAAAGGAATTTTCAAAGATCCTTTTGAGAGCCATGCAACATCTTGCTAGAGAGATCAAAGAGATGAGAATGGACAGAATCAAAGAATCTCCTAAGAGATCTCATCTTGGAGAAAGCTCTGGAATATTTCAGCACTGGAATGATCAACCAGTGCACCAGCCACAAGTTTCCCAACACTCTACCATGCCTACCTTTTTGGCTGTGGGAAATGAAGGGTTTGAAGAGAAAGAATCCCTTGAATAATACTTTGAAGAATATGAGTCTCAAAATCAGAGATTCAAATATGACTTGAGTTTTCAAGAGTTCTGTCACCTGAAGGATGAAAGAAGACCAAGGCATCATCATAGAGATGGTGGATTCACTCAGAATCATGATCGACATCACTCTATGGGCAGATTCTTTTTACCCAAATTTGGTGGGTCATCCAAATGTTCTACCAAAGCATGGGTAGAAAAAATTGACATCTACTTTTAGTTGAACAAGGTTCCAGAGATGGAAGCTATCAAGATTGCAGCGCTGCACTTTGAAGGTAAGGCACATGACTGGTGGTTCCATGGCTTATCTACATTGGGTCATGCCAATGTGACTGCTTATTCTGAGTTCACTAGAAGGGTGGTGGAAAGATTTGATAGAAGAGATCCAGAGGCACCATTCATGAGCCTTGCAAAGTTGAAGCAATCAGGTAATACAGTCTTATATTTCTGAATTTTTGAGATTATCTTTTATGGTTCCTAATTTGTCTGCAGCAATAAGGGTGTACATGTTCATCGATGGTCTAGATGAACCTCTTCATGGGTTGGTAAACTCTACCAAGCCCACTACCTTGAATGATGCCATTGAGAGGGCTAGAGACCTTCAAGATGCCTTGCCAAAAGCAGAAGCAAACTTTCAGCACAAGCCCTCTTTTCCTTCTAAAGGAAAGGAAGATAAAGTTGCTCCTTCAAAGGAGAGCTCATTCAAGAAGCTTCTTGATATTGAAGTCTGGAGAGATCTAAGAAAGAAGAATCTATGCTTCACTTCCCAAGAACCATGGGCACCTGGACATAGATGTGATGTTGGAAAAGCACATTACATAGAGGTCTTCTCAGATGTTGAAGAAGAAGAAGATGATGAACCAAGAAGAGGTCACAGCGCTGACACTGTTGAAGGAGATCCAACACCATTAGGAGATGGGAATGGATCATTTGCTCCTATTGGAGGAACTCTTGAATATTTGAGAGGAGTACCTAAGTACTTGACCTTAAGAGTTCTAGGTTCAATCATGAATCAAAGGGTTTCTATACTGATTGATAGTGGGGCCACCCACAACTTCATTGATGCCCATATTGTGCAAAGGAGGGCAATACCCACTGATACTTTTGAGGGATTCTCTGTTTTGGTCCCAGGAGATAGAACAATTCAATGCATGCATTATGTCCCATCACTTTTATTCACCATGGGTACCTGCACTTTGTTTGATCACTTCTTTGTGGTTGACATACCGGACACCAATTTGATTTTAGGTGTTCAATGGTTGATTACATTGGGGAAAGTCACCACTAATTGGGAAGCTTTGCAAATGGAATGGGTGGAAAAGAAGAGTGGTGAATCTCAAATGATAAAAGGCATGCATTCATACCCCTCACATAACACTTCCACACAGAAAACAGAAATGGATTTTCGTAGTGGAAGCAAGGCCCTTACAGTCCCATCTATTATGTTCATGAGATTTTTTGCATGGGACAATCTTATTTAGTGGAAAACCACCTGGGAGGCCACTTGATTTAGATTTTGTGGGGAAGACTTCACAACATGCTGCTCCAAGCTTGGATCCAGGAGGGATTGGAGCACTTGAAGACAAAGCTATAGCATTGGGAGACTTGGGTAAGCTCAAGAAGGAGGGAGATCTTCTTCCCTTATCATCATCACCCACTCTCATTTCTGGATCTGTGCTGTGGGAGGATAAGAATGGAAGGAATGGCCTTCCAACACACACCTTTGGCATGGGGAATGTCAAGGAGGAGATCAGCAACATGACAGACATTTCTGTTGATACACCATCAGCACTGTCATTGTTGAACATTTTAGATCTATATTGGAAATCCCAACTGTTGGTGGATTATTCCAAAGATCTTCACACTTGTATGATACTTGATGACCAGCTACATGAAGAGGGCTATTTAGTCCAAGGAGGAGTTATCTATCATCATGGTAGGATATTCTTGTCTAGAGCTTCTAAGATTAAGTGGAAGTTACTACAAGGATCATACAAATAGTTTTGTTTCAGCCATATGTATTCCATGAGGATCTACAACATCATCATGAGGAGCTTTGATTGGGAAGGCTTGAAAGAAGAAATACATCAGTATTTTCAAGAATGCATGAACTATGTGGAGTTGGGGCAGCAACATGACTCCATGAAGGGGTTATTTTAGCCATCTCTTCCTTCTTTTGAAAGAGGAGAAAGACCCATGCACAACTCTATGTGTATGAGGAGCATTGTTGGTGAAGAATCTGATCATGTAAAGCATGTTTTATTTTCTGATTGTAAATATTCTTTCACCATGTTTATGCAGAACATGACTCCAAGGAGGAGTAATCTATCATGTAAATCTCATGGAAAACATTGGGCCACTGAAAATTCTGAATTTGGCCACTCCCTTGATGTGCAAAGGGAGATTTTCTATCATGATGGATGCTTTCCCAGGGCACCAAACATATCTCACACTTTCAGCCATAGTGAGATGACATGGGCAGAAAGTAAGTGGTGGGGAAACCACTTACCATACCTTTATCTGATGCAGGCAAGCGATGCACTACGCTGGTACCATATGTGGGACTATGACCCACCTCCACATGCTCAAATTTATGTTTATGTATATGTAGTTTTGCTTCCATACATTGATGATATACATGTACTTTTTATGGGAGTGTATGGAGGGAGGATGGGAGGCATGTATGTACCACATGGGATGGAGACACTCTATGTATCATATGCTACATGTTTCAGGGAGAGTATTGGTTTAGCCATGTTTGTTTCATTTGAGTTTTTGACTCCTTGTTGGATGGACTATGTACATCTCATGATGACTTTGGAGGAACAATTCATGGAGGGTTGGATTGGTGAGCACTAAGCTTATGGAGGAAGCTTAATTCATGATGGTGTCACCAATGGAGGATGAGAAGTGTTGAAGCACTGACCTTATCAGTTGCTTGAGGACAAGCAACATTTTGGAGGGGAGGACTGTAATATTCCCAATTAGCCCAAGCTAATGGGAATATTCAATTTTGTTTCATTTTTATGTTGCTTGAATGAATGTGTAAAGGAGGACAATAAAAACTCCTAGAACAGTAGCACAAATCCAATACATGTGAATGCAAGCCAACCTGCTATGTAAATAAACACCTCATCCCTGTGGGCGTGGACCTGGATCGACGGATCAATGTCTCACACCAAACCACATGCCAACTGGAAGGGAGTGATCTCGATTGAAGGCAACCACTTGATCTCGAGGGAACATGGTGGGGGCAAGTTGCTATTTCATCGAGACTCGTTTAGGGTTTTGCAAGATCTCAATCTTATAAAAGGAAAAGGAGGGACAACATGACAAAAGTTGTTGATGATTATGTTATTTGGAAGATTTGTCTGCTTTAGACATTTCTTATTTTCTGGATGTTTATAGAGACAGTTACCTAGTGGTGGGTTTTCCGAATTTGGAATGTCACCTATTTCTGAGAGGCCTCTCGAAGAGTCTTGCATTTATTGTCCACTATCAGGAATTTGGCCAAGCTCTTCTTCCAACTACAACACAAATCTTATTGAGGGTTTGGTTGTCTTTGTAAGCTGCAGCAAGTGGAGGCTAGATCTACTCAGATCTAGGCCATTCTAGTGCCTCTTTTCAGTGGGAAAGGCTTCTATCCCATTGACAAGAGAGTATTGGAGGATTGGAGCACCATTTTCAGATCTTGGCTTGAGGCCAACCATGTTCTAGAGCCTAAAACACAGTTTTTCTTCTAGTACTGCGTTATTTGCAAGGGTACAGTTGCAGGGTGTTTTGGCACACTTTTGGAATGTATTTCTTATGTTAGATTAAGTTTAATATGGAGATGGAGATCCATGGATTCCAGATCTATTCCATGTCATATTTAGATCTAATCTGAATACCCTTATCTGATTCAAAATTTATGAATCATTCTGCAGATCTGTTGCATAAGATCTCAGATTTACTCCATGTACTTCACTTTTGCTGAAAACCCCAAGGGGCATTTGAAGAGGAGCCTATCTAGTGTACAAATATGAAATAGATCTAAATTTTTGTACACATATCTTCTCTAGATCTGAAGTGTAACCTACAACAATTATGAGCCAATAAAATAACGTTGTCGAGCTTATTCAGTCATAATATATGGTTGCAGCACCTCATTTTTGAGGATTTCTTCATATAAAAGCCTTATATTTCCTGTTCTATATCATATGGGCTTCAATATAAATCTAATTTTCTGTTATAAATGTAAATATTGAGCCTCCATATTGGCCTCCTACTATTATTTGGCTGAACTATGTTATTTCTCTGTAGTATTGTTTAATATTATTGCTTGTTCCCATTCGGGATATTACATGAAACAAGATGGATGTCTCAAAAAGTCACACATGACATTGTAAGGGTATCAATGGGTTATGATTGGGGATGTCAGTGCCACTAGGTGGTTTGTAGCTATAAGAGTGTACTCTAGGTCCCTACAAACAATCTATGGAATAATGGCATGGACTAGGTTATAATGAGAGATTTGTTGCATTCAAAGCCATGAAAAAATCCTTAAATAATCACGCATGACTTGTCTAAGGTATTTTTTTCCTCTAAAAGGATATTACTACCCCCGCAAGGTTTTGATAATTAGGTTGGGTCTCAAATCCTTGATATGGTTGAGAGGGGGACCCAAGTCGTAGTTGTAGTTTAAGTCCTAAAGTTTTCTACAACCAAACACAATTCCTAAAACCATCACACCTAATCTCTCAAGTTATTAGGAAAATTTTAGAAATCAAGGTCCATGAATGGAATCTCAAATAAAAATAAATAACCCCTTGAGGGGGTATTTGGCCTTCAAATAGGGATATTGGTATCATTTAAAGTTTTTTAGCACTATATATGGGTCATGGGTCATTGGACATAATTCAAATAGGAAATCCATGCCTTAGTTCCAAAATGAAGCTTCCAGGATTCTACAGATATCAACAATATATTGAACCACCCTCTAGGGTATCAGTAGTATTTGGATGGAGATAGTTATCATTATGAGTTTTTTAACATTGAGTATGAGTCTCTAGACGATAAATATGGTTAGGATAAGAAACCCAACAATTATTCCCTAAAGGAATTTTATAGGCTTCTATGGTCAAGAATGATACCTTGAACCATTTATTAAATATTCCTCTAGATATATTTAGGTATATAGGTAAGGCTGGCATTTTTTTAGCATTGGGTATGGGTCTCAAGGGACTTGGACATGGCTAGGGAATGAAACATGAATGTTTGGCCCTAAAATAATCTTCTAGCCATCCAGGGCCAAGTAGGATGTCTCAAACAACCACAAATGGCCCATTGAAGTTATCATTAGTGTATTATTATGAATATTGGTGCCACTAGGTAGTTTTGAGTAGTATGAATGTGTTTAGTGCTCCTAGAAATGATATAGGCACGAAGTTCAAGCCTCAAGTTGTAATAAGACTTTGATGGATTTAGTGCCATGTACTATAAATTACCCTTGGAGGGTATCATTAGCCTCTAATAAATGATATTAGTTCCCTCACGAGGATTTTGTGATTGATTATTGGTCTCAAGCTCAATAACCATGAACAACACCTAGTAACCATTGTTGGATAGTTGGATGTGTTTAGATGTTTGGTGGCTCTAACTATGTTGGAATTGATGTCAACAGGACTAGCACTAAAGATAAAGGATTGGACTCAATATGTTTTCATTGATGATAATATTTCTTAGGGGGAGTCCCATGGTTGTTGCAGTGCTCTATAGAGAGTCATCATAGTATTAGGCTTAGTGGAGAAGCCATAAAAAGATGAATATGATGGTTATTAGTCCCAATATTTGAAGAAGTTATTACCTTATGATACCAGCTTAGATGTATTTATAAATGACTCCATCGAATAGTGATCTGAAAAATATTTCTAATGGTATGTTGAACGGAAAATACCTTCCAAATGAGGAGTTACAAGTAGTTGAAGTTATCAGATAGAAAAGTTCATTCCTCGGGGCTTAGGCATATTTTGAACCAAGGTCGAGCCTAGTCAAAAGTTTGGCCTAGTCATAGATCAGGGTGACGTAGCAGTGTTGGCAGGAAAACATCCCAACCCTTCAACCCCTGACCTATGTGGGACCATATCTAAGTCAAAATTTGGGCATAGTTGAAGGTTAGGGCCACATAGAAGAGTTGGCAGGAGAACACCTCGACTCCCGACCTCCCGACCTATGTGGGACCTCTCAGTGATGAGATGGTAGAAACGTGGAAGATGACATCAACATGGCATGGTAGTATAAAGGACATGTGGTAGGAAGATTCGACTTTTTTCAGTGGCTTAATGGGCCAAATTTAGGTGCCACATTTCCCAGATGATTTCATCATGACGTAATTTGATGATGTGTGAGAGCCTCGAAGTTCGACCCAAGTGGTTGTTTTTGTAAATCTCTTCCCATGTATTTGGTCTTAAACATTGAATCAATGAAAAGGGCCCAAAGTAGTGGAAAATGAATTTAATCAAGTTTATAGGAAAGTCAGGGTTGAGAAAAATGCAAGTGCATAAGTGAACAGAGTAGGCCGACTCTCAACCTCCTGACCTACATTAGAAGGCGTGCCCTAGTCATGGTTATGCAGTGTTTTTTTATGTTATATACCTAAAGGTCTTTGAGTTGAATGTAATGTACTGCAAGTCTACTACATAGGGTCGTATGACCCAAGGCTTGGATAGCATACTAATGGACGATGAGTAAATGGAGTCGATAGGAAAATTGAGATACAAGGAAACAAGGACCTCCACTTGTCGCATATTAATGTTATCTAGCACAATAAAACCTGAGTTCCTCTCATGCCATGAAGAGATAAATGAGAGTGATATATATTATACCAAGCATAAGAAATTCATGATTTTTAAACAAGAAAACTTTAATGGAGGAGAGCTTTGAGTATGCAGGTGGACTGAGAATTAATTCTCAGCGTGGTGGAATCGCTAGAGCGCATTCTCAAATGTAATACATTTACAGTGGCCAAGTGTTGGGATGTAATAGGAGAATGGAGATACTTTTAGGAGTACGCACTCAAGTGGAGTGAAGAACAGAGTGAACCTTGATAAAGAACTAAATACATCGAGTGAACTAATCCTACCTACAAAATTGAATATGGTTTGTAGAGTGCAGACAACTTGAAGGAACACCAATAGAAAATTTTGTGTTGTAGCACACTATCAAGTACATAGACTGTAGAGACAACATCGATCATAGTGTAACTAAGGAATAAAATGGTTAAGATTAGTTTAGCAATGAGGGGAAGTATAGGTAGACAAATAAATAGGAAACGTGTGTAACTGAGAAGGTGATTTTTCCAAGTGTTTGACAGTGACACAATGTATAAGAGGAATGAGACTAGAGCTGCTTGAGTTGCAGAAATCATATTTCAAAGGAGAGCTACAGAGTTGAAGGAAGGGAGCCGACAATGCATTATATTAGACTTATATTTTTGTGTAGGTATTAGTGTCTGTTTTCAGTTTCAAAATTGTATGAAAGGTAAAACAAATTCTAGAGTAGGTAGTTTCCTGCATTCATAAGAGGTTGGTGTTTCTTTCCAAGTGGTGGATTTCTATATGAAGGGGGTTGGTGCCTCTTATGAGTGGTTTCTCACAAAAAAATTGATGTAATTAAGTAGGTGCTTAATTTACATCATAATAACAAATAGAAAGATGGTTTTCTCCCTTTGTGTTTCCACATAAAAAATACATGTGTCAATATGTGTATGTTGCTCATGTGATGGATTGTATGTACATGTGAATGCCTTATCCTAATGTTAATTTATATTGTTGTATGAATACTCTCACAAATAAATTACAACAAAAAAGGAATTAAATACTTATTAAATTATAATTTAAGAACCTCATTATTACTGATTCACCCCCCCCCCCCCAGTAATTCCTTATTTTAAAAATTGGTCTTAGAGAAAGGTTCCTTCAAGAAGAACTTAACCAATGGAAGGTAGATCCATAAGGAATTATGTATAGAAAAGAGTTTTAGGATGTTTACTGAAGAAACATACAATTCTTTAATGGTACAAACTATTTTTTTTGGAAAGTTAGGATGGAAACCTATCTTGTGTCCCTAGGAGTATATGTTTGGAGCTCGTTCCTCGTACACTATGTTGTCATTGATGCGCCTCCTAGAGATGCATATGATAAGAAGGTGTATGGAAATAATGCTAAAACAAGAGTGCCATTCTCTTTTTCCTTAGTCAATATGAAGTTGTCAAGGTTATGCACTATAAATCTGCTAAGGATTTCTAGGTCAAGCTCAATCAAAGTCATGAAGGAGATTAGAAATTAAAGCAGGAAAAACTTGAAACCTTCATAATGAGGTTTGAAATCTTAATAATGAGTGAAGAGAAAAGCATAACATATTACTTCCTCATAGTTGATGAACTAACTAATATGATTATAGGGATTGGTGAAGCCATAAAATAATATATTATTTTACAAAAGGTCCTCAGATCTCTAACTATGAGATTTAATGCTAAAAAATTTTCCATTAAGGAGATGTCTGATCTAAAAAAATCTTGCAATGGACCAAATTCTATGTACTCTCACAACCTATGATATGAGTGTAGGAAAGGAGAAGTCTGAACCCAAGGAGGAAACATTGAAGGTGTCCAAGAAGGCTAAGGAGCACCAAGATCATCAAGACTACTCCAGATGTGAGTCCCATCAGGAGCTAGCTCATTTTTCTAAGAAACTAAAGCATGGCTCAAAGAATTATAAAGGGAATTTTCCCTTTAAATTCTTTGACTATGGAAGAATCATACATTTCTCATCCAAATTCCCTTACAAAGAAAAGACAGAAAGGGAAAATTATGATAATTTTATAGGTAGGGATCAAAAGAACTAAAAGAAGAGGCTCTCTAATAAAAATAGGCTCTACTCTAAATAGGAAAACTCAAATCCAGATTCAAATATCGAAAATTGTTTAGAGGGTGAGTCGAATGAATGTTTACTTATAGCATTTGGAGTAGATTCCAAGAAATGAGATAGTACAGACTCCTAAAGAAGAATAAGAAGAAGGAGTTGTGGACTTTGAAGGATAACTCATCACTGAACTTGATGAGTTAAAAAAGGCCAGAAGAAAGAATCGATAGATAAAAGAATAACTATAAGGTGTTGAATAAGGTATGCATAACTCATTGAGCCCTAGAATTGCCTTCTCTTTTTTCAAACCTTCACTTCATTTCATCATTATTTTATCACTTCATAAACTAAAATCAATGAAGAATGATTAGGTTAGCAAAGGTTACATGAAATTGATTAACATATTTTATTTTCATGATTTTTGTTTTTTTAACAATTTTACGCAAAATAGCTACAGAATACGGGTGTTCGTGGTAGTCACGCGTTCCGTGGGCGAGCACGCGTTACAATTGTCATTTAGAGTTTAATTGGGTTACGAGGTGTCGTCTCAAAAAGAAAGGCAAATATGGGTGAATTCGAGTTCATCCTCATCATTGGTGTGCTCTTGACAAAGTCGAGCAAAAATATCTAAGTGGTTATGCACGTGGGACACCCAAACAAAGAAGAAGTCTCCTATTAAAAACACGGATTCTACAGGTGTCCGCAATGAAGTCCGAGGCTGTCAATAAGAGTTCTAATTTGATTAGAAGTAGAAAATACATTTATCCTTGTTTTTCTCAAAGGGTAGTTATGTAATTTCATTATAAGAATCACTCGGGAAACCGAGAGACGCTATCTAGTGGATGTTTTGTTTTTAGTTCTCCAAGACTGTGTTACTCTGTTTTTCTGAACGTTTTCCTTTAATAAAAGCAGTTCAGATTTGATGCATGAATTGAAGCAACGTTGAGGAGTTACATATTTCGTGCTACTCTGGTGGTAGAGGCCCCCTGCCACCTAAGCAGCCTTGTTTATACGATTTAGATAAGTAATTCTCATTTCATTCTTAGCTTAGTTAATTTTCTGAACTCTGCGTTTTTTATGTTCATTTGTATTGCATGCTACAGTTGAATCTCGTTCTTATGTAATCTTCCAAAATATCATTAATGATGAATGAGTTGCAATTGTAGTATTTTAGAAGTTAGTTTTACGTTTACAGCTAGTCTTGTTCTCATTAAACTCTTCCAAAATATCATTACAATGAATAAGTCATAACTGTGGTATTATAGATTTTAGTTGCATTTCCTTTCGAATTTTAGCTTGTTTACACTAAGTGTCACAGCTGGTCTTACTCTTACAAAATCTTCCAAAACATCATGACAATGAGTAGGAAATAGTTGTGATGTCTTAGTTTTTAATTGTACTTGCTTTCAGTTTTTATGTTTGTATTCAATTGCATTGAATTGTACAGCCAGGATTGTTCTACAAGCTCTTCCAAAATACCATTCATGATGAACGAAATAAGCTGTAGAATCCCATAGTTAGTTGCATGACAAATTAGTTAGAGTACTCCGGAGGCAAATTGCATTTAGTTCATGCTCTGTCCTTTCATTTCAAGTTTGATAATGGCTTTTAGTTTAGCACTGTTCACTGTAGACTAGTAGCACCCTAGTTCAGTTCTAGCTTAGCTCACTGTATTTACATTCCAAGTTTAGTTGCCATCCATTGCATTTTAAATTGCATTAGTAGTTAAACTTAAATACCACGGTCTTCATTATTTACAAAACTTCTTTTGTTCCAAACCTATATTAACTCATAATCATCTGGACAGAAGATAGTATCAGTTTAAGGCCTGGAGTACTTTTGCAACCTTTTTACCATTTCACAAACAAACCTTTCCTCAAAAACTATTCTAAAAGGAAATCTATAACTTTTGAGTGAGGTTTAGTGATGTTAAACTAAGTTGCAGAATAGAATTAGGAGCTAGTTTTAGAGTAGAGATCTTATGATGTTACAAATGTTCTTTTCCAAATATGTTTCAACAAACCTTTAATCATGGATAAGATGTTGTATCATTATAAGCTGATTGTTTAATTGTTTAGTTAGGAGAATTTTTATACTTAGCTGCCCATTTCTCAAGCTCTTCCAAAATACCTTTAATGAAAGAATTGGACAAGTTAAGTTCATGTTGTGATTTATTTTCTTGAAGTCATTATCAAGCTTTGTATTCCGCCAAGTCATAGTTTAGGGTTTGGCTCTGTCTCAGTATTTTCATTTGTCATTTGTCATCAAAAATTTAGGCTTCACTCTATTTTTAACCAATAGCTTCTTTCCACCAGCATTTAGTTCTTTCCCTTGTGAACATAAAACCATAAAAAGACCAAAAACATCATAAAACACTAGACACAACGCAGTGAGAAACAAATACCTAGGCACATATAGTGCACCACACTTCAGCAATTTACCAACCCTGGTTGACAATTAATGAACTCAATTTAGGAACACTAAGTTGAGCACAAACATTTTGGCGCCGTTGCCGGGGAAGTGTAACTAGGTAACCTTATTTCTTACATTAAAAAAAAAAACAAAAACAAAAACTTCAATCACCTACCACACCCACTATATCATGTGGTGCAGTAAGAGCCACACATCCACATCATGAATTCATATTTTTGCAGGTAGAAGAAGAGGTGACAAAGGAGGTTGAAGAAATGGATGGAGATGATGACAATGAGGAAGATCCTTTTGGATTTCCCATTCAAGAAACCGATATCAACATTCAAATGAAGAACATCCATCCATCTGTACTTCCTAACTTCAAAGGTATGAGATCAGAAGACCCGGAAACCTTTCTTTTTGAATTTGAAATCATTTGTAGATCTTATGGCTACTCATTGCACATGCAAAAATTGAATTTGTTTCCGGCAACATTGAAGGATAGAGCTCTTAGATGGTTCATGACTTTAGGAACAAATTATATAAGGACATGGGATGATATGAAAAGAGTATTTTTGGAAAAATATAAAGGTTATTGCATGCACCATGACCTTAGAAATGAAGTCTTTAACATGAACCAAAAAGAGGGTGAAAGCCTAGAAGATTTAGTAGAGAGATTTACTTATAATATCAAAAGATCTAAATTGCATAATTTAGGATCAGATGCATTAAAAACTCTCCTACTAAATGCTATAAAGGATGAATGGATTGATCTTCTTAATCTTGTGGGAAAAGGAGATGTTTATCGATTGTCATTTCAAGAAATTTGTGAACTATGGAAGAACATATCAAGAGGAAAAGCAAAGTGTGTAAGATCCCCTCAAGGTCCATTTATGGCAAAAGTAAGTAAGTCAGCATCAGGATTGGTAAGTCAAACTGAACCTAACAATTTGCTAAACATTCTTGGTAATTTAAATGAACAAACTGACATGCTAAGAATGCAAAACAAGAAAAAAGTTGCTTCATTTATATTTTTCCCTAAATGTAGAAAGAAACATGCTTTGCATGAATGTCCACTTGATAACATTAAAATATGTAAAATTTGTGCAGGATCACATACTACTGAAGATTTCCCATCATTACCAGGGTTGAAGGCAATTTACCAGAAGGATAATGGAGCAAATCAAGCACAAGAGCAACTTTGTTATGTAGCTCCAAGAGGACTATGGCAGCCTCATCAACCCAATATGATGCAATATCCTTATGCACAGTATCAAGGATGTGCACAACAATCTCAAGGTAATTGGAAAACACCCTTGCCTTGGAAACCTTGGCCATATCAATCCCAACCTCAAAATCAACCTTGGAAACCTTGGCCATCTCAATCCCAACCTCAAAACCAATCTTGGCAACAAAGTTGGCAAAGGCCCTATCAAGGAAATCCATCATATCCTCAATCTTTCCCTCTCTATCCTCAATATCATGATCAATGTTATCCATACCATTTACCTCCACTACAACATCAATATCACCCTCATTTTACCTCAATTCAACCTTTTCCATTACCATCCACACAAACACCCCAAAGATTCCCCACTCCACTACCTCCACAACCATTTCATATCCCCAACAATAAAACACCTCAATCAAATTACAATTCTGAGGTATTGCAAAATGATTCACCAGCTATCATTGAAGAACAACAACCAGAAGAAGAAGACTCAGATAAGGTCCAAGAATCATGGATGCCTATTGATAAAGAGAAGATATTGGAACCAGAGATTGAAAAGTCTCATGCATGCCTATCACCGGATTCTATGAATGAAGATCACATCTCTGAAAACTTGCATTTAATGATAGAGGAAAGACAAGGAAGACAAGATTACATTGAATCTTGGTTCAAGTCAGTCATCGGATCCCAATGCTCAATTATTCAATATCTTCTGACATCATCTAAATCAAGACAGTTGGCATCTCATATACAGGTACATATCAAAGAGTGTCTTTCAAACCTACATATGAGTTTATCTATCATCTTGTTACAGACATGGTTCCATTGGAAGTACTCATATACTTGAACAAGATTTTCTTTTTCAAATAGAGTAGGACATAAAATAAATAAATAAATAAAAATTAAAGAGAAAAAATAAGTCCTATTGTGAAAACCAGCTTGCTGGCGCAATTGGACATGAGCTTTGCTTGAAAACCAGGCAACTGGCGAGCAAAGTTCACAATAAGTTCTACAATTTCATGATGGTTTCAATCTTTCATGGTTCTTCAAATCATTCTTGGTTCTATGCTCGAGTTGGATGATGTGGAATTCCTTAAGGTCCACCTTCCAACAGATCTTGTCCCATCGACCTCAACACTTTATCTGGGATCAAGATTAGAGATTATTTGAAGTGCCTTAGAGCTTGCATTCATCAATGGCAAGCCTCCTCGTTGATAACAATGGGAATACAACAATGTCTCTTGATTGTCAAATCTTGCAGGCGACTCGACTTCGACACATTCATTCGTCCCTGTCAAGATGCACTGAGGTACCTTGACACTCTTTTACATTATCGGTGAGTTGTCTCGCATTGGTTAACGATTTTCATTATTGATCGGTAATCCAATGATTTCTTCCCATGCTCGACTTCGACACATTTATTCGCATGGTAAGAATTGTACCATGAATGTTGGCTTTGATGAAGACTAATGGTTTTATGGAATCAACAACAACTTGCAGCAGTGAATTTTATTAGTTTCTTGTAGCAGCATGTTCATATTTTTGTCAATTTAATAATAGCTGCGGAAAGTGGCAGTTTCTGCAGCCATTGCTGTAGCAGCCTGTTTTAGTCTTTTTGCAACTTTTTCCAGAAGGCAGTTTTGGCGCAACTTTTGCAAGAGACTGGAGCAGAAATAAAAAATTCTGAGCTTCTGGGTTTTCTCAGAATATGATAAATTGAGTAAGACGCGGACAGAATTTGGAAAAAAGCAATTTTTAAGGGCATTTCAGAAGGGTTTTTCAGGCAGATTTTCAATTTTCAGCATTATGGACAGAATAGGACAGATTTGAGTATTTTTGCACAGCATCGCCTTTTCTTCATCAAAATGAAATTCTGAAAGCATGGGGCAGTAGAGAATGTAAAAATACACATTTTCCCTTTTGAATCACTCAATTCGGCCTTAAAATGAGTTCGTGGCGTACTTTTTTGTTGCAACATTGGGCAAAATGAAGGGTGAAACAGGGCAGAAATTAATTTTATCATAACTTTCAAACCGTGCATCCGTTGGTCCTGAAATTTTTATGGTAAATGCATTGAGGTAGGGTGAATAAACACAAAAAATTTCAGAAAATTTCAGTGTGTATTCTTCAAGAAATTGGCCACTTTCACCTACAGCCATTTCTCATTTTTCGGGAGATCCGTGCAACCAATGGCAGAGATTTTTCGTCGGAAGATGCATAATAATATTGGTAACAACCTCATAAAATTTCAGGGAAGTCTGATGTACCATTTGAGAGAAATTGCAAAATTCATTTCATTTTACAATTCCACTCCATCCCACTCCACTTTCACTCCATCTCACTCCACTTTCACTCCATCTCACGCCATTTTCATTTCATTTCACAAGTCCTATTCCACTTTCACTCCATTACATTTCACATCCATCTTCCATATTCATACTTCATTTCTTTTTACAGATTGCATGTTGCAGCCACATCCTATTCAACAGTTCTGACTCAATTGTATAGCCTACAAAGAGATGATGGTTACAGGAAATTGAAGGATTCTGTTTTGAAGACCAATATGCTAAAAGGGGACCAAAGGAACATCATCAAGCACAGCAATTAACAAGGTCAAAATTCTGAGGTAAATTGTGAAAATTATTTTAATAGCAAAAAGTTAAAACATGAAATAGATACAATGTGTATAATCATGTGTTTCCTAAACAACCTATCATTCGAATTGATTAGCCATATCCCTTATCCAACATTCCATATCTCACCACAAGGTCATCATAAATTCTCCATCAGATCCATAGCCACTTCATTTTCCCTTATAGCTTAATCACCTCCATCCATTCACTTCCATTACACTTTGTAGCCAATCCATCTCTAAGTGCAGAAAGGTAATTCTAAGGGTGAAGCATCATTCTTCAACTAATCCATCTTCAGACACAGAGATACAGTTTCAAAATAAAGCATTAGACTCTATAGTCAATCTAGCTTCAAGCATAGAAAAGTAATTCTGAAAGGAAGATAATCTGCACAAAGGAGGAATGTGGCTAATTGTCAGGACACAATCAGTTGAAGTCAAGTATTTGGAAGGATATCCACAAGTCAAGGAGCTACTACAATAAGCAGGGAGGCTAAATTTTATAGAGAAATTTGATGGCTTCCATAAGGAGATTACAAAATCTTTTGCCAAATCTTTTGATGGAGCAGAAGAAAAAAAACTGACATGGTTATTGAAAATAAACTTGACACTCCACTACAAGAGGAAGATGAAGAACTAATTTCTGAAAAGTTAACAGAGATTAGAAAATAGATTAGGGCCAAAAGAAGAAGAAAGATAAAGTTGGATGTTCTAACAGAGGTTTCAGAGCACATGGAATAAAGTTTTGATGAAATTGCATGAGGACATGCAATGGTCTTGCAGTGGGGGTATGTTGAGCCCTAGAATTGCCTTCTCTTTTACAAACCTTCACTTCATTTCATCATTATTTTATCACTTCATAAGCCTAAAATCAATGAATAATGATCAGGATTGCTTAAAGGTTACATGCAATTGATTAACATATTGTATTTTCATGATTTTCGCAGTTTTAATAATTTTCTGCAAAATAGATACAAAATACAGGCGTTCCGTAGCTGATCACGCGTTCTGCAGCTATTTTAGAGTTTAAATGGGTTACAAGTGTCGTCTGAATGAAAAACGCATATGGGCAAATTCTACAGCACTCCCTCATCATTCGTTGCTCTCCACGAAGTCTGAGTTCGAATCTCCAAGCGGTTATGCACGTGGAAGAGATTAAAACTAAGAGGCAGTTTTCTATTAAAACACAGAATCTACAGATGTCCACAATGAAGAACGAGGCTGTCAATAAGAGTTTTAATTTGATTAGAAGTAGAAAAGACATTTATCCTTGTTTTTCTCAAAGGGTAGTTATGTAATTTCATTATAAGAATCACTCGGGAGACCGAGAGACGCTAGCTAGTGGATGTTTTGTTTTTAGTTCTCCAAGACTGTGTTACTCTATTTTTCTGAACGTTTTCCTTTAATAAAAGAAGTTCAGCTTTGATGCATGAATTGAAGCAACGTTGAGGAGTTAAAGATTTTGTGCTACGCTGGTGGTAGAGGGCCCCTGCCACCTGAGCAGCCTCATTTATACGATTTAGATAAGTAATTCTCATTTCATTCTTAGCTTAGTTAATTTTCTGAACTCTGCGTTTTTATGTTCATTTGTATTGTATGCTACAGTTGAATCTCGTTCTTATGTACTCTTCCAAAATATCATTAATGATGAATGAGTTGCAATTGTAGTATTTTAGAAGTTAGTTTTACGTTTGCAGCTAGTCTTGTTCTCATTAAACTCTTCCAAAATATCATTACAATGAATAAGTCATAGCTCTGGTATTATAGATTTTAGTTGCATTTCCTTTCGAATTTTAGCTTGTTTACACTAAGTGTCACAACCGGTCTTACTTTTACAAACTCTTCCAAAACATCATGACAATGAGTAGGAAATAGATGTGATGTCTTAGTTTTTAATTGTACTTGCTTTCAGTTTTTATGTTTGTATTCAATTGCATTGAATTGTACAGCCAGGATTGTTCTACAAGCTCTTCCAAAATACCATTCATGATGAACGAAATAGGCTGTAGAATCCCATAGTTAGTTGCATGAAAAATTAGTTAGAGTACTCCGGAGGCAAATTGCATTTAGTTCATGCTATGTTATTTCGTTTCAAGTTTGATAATGGCTTTTTAGTTTAGCGCTGTTCACTGTAGACTAGTAGCACCCTAGTTCAGTTCTAGCTTAGCTCACTGTATTTAAATTCCAAGTTTAGTTGCCATCCATTGCATTTTAACTTTCATTAGTTGTTAAACTTAAATACCACGGTCTTCATTATTTACAAAACTTCTTTTGTTCCAAACCTATATTAACTCATAATCATCTGGACAGAAGATAGTATCAGTCTAAGGCCTGAAGTACTTTTGCAACCTTTTTACCATTTCACAAACAAGCCTTTCCTCAAAGACTATTCTAAAAGGAAATCTATAACTTTTGAGTGAGGTTTAGTGTTGTTAAACTAAGTTGCAAAATAGAATTAGGAGCTAGTTTTAGAGTAGAGATCTTATAATGTTACAAATGTTCTTTTCCAAATATGTTTCAATAAACCTTTAATCATTGATGAGATGTTCTAACATTGTAAGTTGAGTGTTTGATTGTTTAATTAGGAGAACTTCATTTACACTTAACTGTCCATTTCTCAAGCTCTTCCAAAACATCTTTAATGAATGAATTGGACAAGTTAAGGTCATGTCCTGATTTATTTTCTTGAAGTCATTATCAAGCTTTGTATTTTGCTAAGTCATAGTTTAGGTTTGGTTCTGTTTCAGTATTTGCATTTGTCATTTGTCATCCATAATTTAGGCTTCACTCTGTTTTTAACCAGTAGCTTCTTTCCACCAACATTTAGTTCTTTCCCTTGCAAACATAAAACCATAAAAACCCAAAAACATCATAAAATGCTAGACACAACGAAGTAAGAGACAATTACCTAGGCACATATAGTGCACCACACTTCAACAGTTTACCAACCCTGGTTGACAATTAAATGAACTCAATTTGGGAACACTAAGTTGAGCACAAACAACTCAGATAATGAGGAATTTGTTTATCAAAAAGAAAAACTTGAAGAAGCCATTAAAAGTAAATACAAATTAACTCTTCAACTAGAAGAAAAAAAAACATGTGAGAAACTAAAAGAAGAGAACATGCATCTAAAGGAGGAGTTATTCAAGGTGAAGAAGGGGATGATATCAGATACATGAAAAGAAGAAATTATGTCCTTGAAATTCAAACTAGAAGAATCTAAATGAAAGGAAGAAGTTCCTAATGATTTAATCCATGAATGGGAAGAAAAATGTGACAGTCTTGAGGAAGAAGTTCTCTCCTTAAGAAAATATCTTAAGAGATTGGAGACCAAGAAAGGTGTAAATGAGAAATTTTCATAAGGAATAATAAAGATAGATGAGATTATCAACAACTAAATATATCTAGAAAAAACAAATTGGGATATTCTAGGCCACAAGAAGTTGTGTTAAGGAAGATGAACTTCAGGTCTGCAGGCTTCAAGTAAACTTTGAGCTATGAAAAAATAATTCAAGGGAGAATCAAGAAAAATAAGAAGGTACTTAGCAAGAGAGGGCTCGAGCCCTTCACTGGAACAACAGTTCCAACCTCTCAAAAGAGCCATACCAATGAAGAATGAATCAATCAAAAAGAAAACAAAAGTACCTTCATGAAAAAACTCATGAATCTTCCAACTTCAAGTAATCTAATCTATTTTATGGTCATTAATATAAATTTCATATCTTTGGACATAAGGTTATTTATTGTAGGAGATTCAAAGTTGAAAGAGATGAAAATTTCAAACACAATAAGTACCAACATTATAGATCTCAAAACTCTCCTTCCAGAAATAGAAATTTCTTCTCTCCCTTGATGAATGATGTTAAATTATTCAAATGTAATAATTTTGGGTATAAGGAGAGTGAATGCAGAAAAAGGTTTGAGAATCCACCTAAATCTGAGAATACTTGGGAGGCAACCTTTCAAAAGGGAAAGAAAAAATGGGAACACAAATATGGAAAGAACATGCAATGTGGGATTGCTCTATCAACACATAATAAAGATAAAAAATGTTATGCATATTGTGGTTGTTCAAATAATATTACTGGGGAACAATGTGACTTTCGACAACAATTTCCCAGCAAGGATTAAAGGAAAGGGCATAGTCGGCCTTCATGAAAATAATAAATCCCAAAATGTGTTGTATGTAGAGAGCCTCAAACACAACTTCCTTCATATAATCTAGATGTGTGATAATGGCTATAATGTGACGTTTCAATCCAAGGACTTTGAGATCCGAAAAGAAGTAAATGGAAATATTGTAGGAAAGGAAGTCAAAACTTACAATAATGTATATGTGTTTGATGACTCTAGAGTGAGCTGCTATTTGAGTTAGGAGAATCAAACCCAGTTATGACATGGGAGACTTGGATATATGATTTTTTTCAGTTTTATGAAGTTTGGGAACATAGGAGTTGTGAGAGGATTTCCAAGTCTATGAAGACCTGATAATTCAATCTGCAATTCTTGTAAATTTGGTAAGCATACCAGGAATCATTTCAAGACAAAGACGTTTCTTTTCATATCGACTGCTAGAACTAGTTCACAGATATATTTGCGGCACAACCAACACAAAAAGTCCATGAGGAGAGAGACATTTTATGTCATTTATTGATGATTTTACCATAGCCACATGGATAATTCTCTTGAAAGAAAAATCATAAGTGCTTAATAATTTCAAGACATTTAAAGATAAGGTAGAGAATGAGAAAGATCTAAATATCAAATGATTAATATCAGGTAGAGTAGGAGAATATACTTCAAGAGAATTTGAGGGAATTATGTGAAGAACATGGCATAAGGAGGAAGTATACAATGTCTCAAACTCCACAACAAAATGGAGTAGTTGAGAGGAATAACAAAACAATCCAGGAGATGGCAAGAGTCATGATGGTTGTAGCAAATGTACCTCACACCATTTGGGGAGAAACAACAGAAGCAATAGTGTATCTATCAAACATAACACAACTCAGGCCTACAAGTGATAAAACTCCCTACGAGTTGTGGAAGGGAATACATACATAAGTGAAACACTACAAGGTGTTTGGAAACAATTTTTTTATCAAAATAAATGATTAAAATACTAGGAAGTTTGATTCACGGGCCAATGAGGGTATATTTCTTGGGTACTTTGCTCGAAGCAAAGGGTACAAATGATATAATAAAAGGACGAAGAGAGTTGAAGAATGCATTGATATAGTAGTAGATGAACTAATACCACAAAATGACTCCACCAAAGGAAGCATGAACTCGTATGGAGAATAAATTTCAACCATCACTCCTTTATACCACGAAGAAACAAAGTTGAATGATGAAGATGAAGAAATGCGCACAACCCCAAGGCCCAATACATCGTCTAGGTATGTACAGAAATAACATCTTGAGTGTCAAATTATTAGTGATCAATGACTTGGTGTTTAGACCAGAAGGAAATGTTTTAACAGTTCAAGTTGTGAAAATCTTTCTTTGCTATCTCAAGTTGAGCCTAAAAATCTTAGTCAGAAAACTGAGGATAAATTCTAAGTAAGATCTACGAATGAAAGGCTGGATCAAATGGATAAGAATGACACTTGGGAGCTTGTTCTAATACCCAAAGAGAAAAACATCATAGGAAAAAATGGGTCTGCAAGAATAAGCTAAATTAGCAAGTTCAAATAATAAGGAACAAGGCACGACTAGTCTGCAAATGGTATGCCCAAATAGAGGGGATAGATTTTGAGGAAACCTTCACACTAGTAGCTTGACTGGAAGCTACAAGAATGTTCCTTGATTTTTCCAGCCATAAAATCATCATGGTATATTAGATGGATGTAAATTATGCCTTCCTCAATGGAGATTTGGAACAATATGTATACATTTAACAACCATAAGGGTTCATGCTCACGCAAAAAGAAGGATTTGTTTGCAAACTAAAGAAGGCCTTATATGGGCTCAAACAAACCCTTAGAGCTTGGTATTCCATATGGGATATATATCTTCAGGAACAATTATTTAAAAGGGGCAGTGCAGATAGTAATGTGTACATAAAATTTGAATATGACCACCTATTGATTGTGATACTGTATGTAGATGGGATAACTTTTGGCAGTGATCTAGAGAAATTGGGAGATCAAATTACATATTGTATCCAGATAGAGTTTGAGATGTCCATGATAGGAGAACTATCCCTTTTCTTAGGATTTCAAATTTCTCAATCAAAATATGGAGTATTTATTTCTGAATCCAAATACGTGCGAGAACTCTGAAGAAATTCAGACTCGAATATTGCAAGTTGGTTAACAGCCCCATGGTTACAGGGTGTAACTTATGCAAAGTAGATGAGACACTGATAGTAAATCAAATTGTCTATATATCAATGATAGGAAGCTTGTTGCATCTCACAACGTCTAGACTAGACATCATGCAAGTAGTAGGTCTAGTGGCCATATTTCAAGCATGTCCCTATCAAAGTCATGTCATTGTTGTAGAAATGATTTTAAAATACATGCAAGTGACAAAAAAATATAGGCCACGATATGTTAGGAGCAGAGAGTTTAAATTGAAAGCCTATATTGATGTCGATTGGGCAAGAGATGATAGGAAGAGTACCTTTGATGCAACATTCTTTTTGGGAAACTGCTTAGTGTCTTGGGTCAATAAGGAACAAGACTCCATTTCTTTATCATCTGCTGAAGGAGAATATATTGCAACTGCCACTTATTTCTCACAAATTATCTGGATAAAGTAGACCTTGAAGTACATTAAAGTAGATTTGTCTAATCCAATTCCAATCATGTGTTACAACACAAGTGCAATCATCATCTGTAAGAATTTTGTCATGCACTATAATAACAAGCACATTCCTATCAAGTTTCATTTCTTGAGAGAATAGGTTGCTACTAATATTTTTCGACTTGAATGTGCGGTAAATAAAGAACAACTTTCAGACATTCTTACTAAGCCACTTGCAACAAATACCTCTGAGTATCTTCAAAAATAGATAGGAATTGTGACTCCTCCCAAATGACTCAATTACAATGAGTGTTGGCAACCACTTAACTTGAAGGATCAATTAAAGAGTAGGTTATAGTGTTTCAGGGGGATATTTTAGGAGCATCCTTTTCCATTTATGAAAAAGGGGGGGAAGATTTATAATACTAAGGAGAATATTTCTCAGGAGAAGATCAATGATTCCTAGTTTTAGGGGGAGTGTAGTGTGTTTCCATCAATGCCAAAGGGGGGATATTATTGGACAAATAGCAGTGTCTAGATGTTTGGTGGCTCTCACTATGCTGGAATTGATGTCAACAGGTCTATCACTTAAGATAAAGGCTTTGAATCAATATGTTGGCATTGATGAGCATACTACTTAGGGGGAGTCCCATGGTTACTATAGTGCTCTGTAGAGAATTATTATAGTAGTAGGCTCAGTGGAAAAGAAATAAAAATATGACTATGATGGTTATTAGTCCCAATATTTGGAGTAGATCGTGCTCCAAGAGACTAGCTCAAATGTATCTAGAAATGAATCTGTAATGTTCCAAAAATGAATTTCTCAACAAAACATGCCTAAAAAATGCATTTTTCAGGAATGTGTGCTTCATATATCATAAAAATTGTTTATAAACACTTATAAAATAATTAAAAATTCTACATCAACCTTTACTCAGCTTTTATGGGCAGAAAGGTGGGGAAAAGTGAGGATTTTTTCCCTAAAATAGATGTATAAGAAAATATGCGTAAAATTAAGGGTAAAGGTTCTGGAATACGTTATATTAGGTCAAGAGGGATCTACATGTCGAATTTCAGAAGAAAAAAAAATCGTTTTTCTAAGTTAAACGGTTCCTCCTTCCAGACTAGTCAAGAAAAACCCTAATTTCCCATGACTTGGAAGATGCAGAAATTTACTGAAGCAAGGGAAGCATATTTTTTGAAGGTATAAGATTTAAAACAGTATTAAAAATCATATAATGAGTTTAGGAACATGGAATAGGCATTAAGCAAGGTTAAACAACAATTTTACATAGAAAATCCCTCAAGATTGAGGTGCTACATGACAAGAGAATGACCCAGAAACCCTTTAGAATTATTTTCAGGAGTTTGAGCAAGTTCTCTTCATGCTTATGTTTTGAATTTTTCTATAGCTCATTCCCTTGAGCAATATCTTCCTGAGGAAGAAATATTTGCATAGCTATAGGCAGAGTCTGAGGAAGGGCCAGATAGCCTTCGATTCTCATCCTCTCTTTAAAGGTGAAATAACTGGTAAAGGCCCTCTCAGTCAATCTCTGACATAGCCTTGTTCATATTTCTAACAAAGCAAAATTTCAGCGGTGAAAAAGCTGCTGATTTCCATTTCGGAACATTACAGTGGTATTAAAGCATCGAACTTGGCACAGCCTGTGAAGTTCAAATTTCAGAAGCAGAGAGCCCAAGGATGAAGAAGATGAGTTTACTCTCATCTATTTTTAGATCCAGAAGAGACCTCTACAAATAGGTCAAGAAAAATGAAGGAGGAGAAGAGGAAGGACCATGCACTTCCTATCCTCACAGAGAAGTAGAGCAGAAGCATGGAAGACACTTGGAATTCAAAATTCTAAGTGAGTACCTAGCTGAATACCGAGCAAACCCTAGAGTCTCCCAAGAGACATTATCTTTTCCACAGTTTATTCAGTAGAAAGAAGAAGAAAGACCCCACAGCCATGGGATGATGAGAGGCAATAGATTTCTATTATCCCTATTTGATGGATCACTCACATGTGCAGCAGAAGTTTGGGCAAAGAAGCTAGAGGCCTTTTTCCTGCTACATCCTATAGTAGAAAAAGAGGCAGTAGAAGTTGCAGCGATGCACTTAGAAGGTGAAGCAAAGATTTGGTGGTTAGCCATCTAGACCATGCAAGGGTTTCAGATCTTGTTGAGTTTTCTCAAAGATTGATCAGCAGATTCGGCAAAGAGAGGGAGGAGCCCTCACCACCATTTGATGAGGCATTTACCAGCGTTGTTGAGACCATGGAGGAGCAGCCTTCATATTCAGCATTTTGGGAGGCCAATACTCACGGGGAAGCAACACTTTCAACCTTGCAAGAAGCTTCCAAGTTTCACCAAGGTATGTTTGGAGATCCATTTCTTGTCATTTCAGCAAACACCTTGGATGGGACTACATCATTGGATGTAGGTGACTTTGAGCAACAGAATAATACTGCGCTGTACAGGAGCAGTGATGCAAAGGATGTCTCACAGAGAGATTTCAATGGAGGTGCACTCCCACACCTTTTGGAGTGCAAGGTTCTTCAACAGTTGGAGGAGGGTTTTTCGTTCTCACAGGAACAAATAGAAGATGGGGGACATCTTCGCATGGATAGCTTCTCTCATGACTGTGGTGGACATTCCTTGAGCCACACATATCATGATGGGAGGTTTTTGCCTACCAGCTATTTGGATCCTCATAGGGTCTCATTGATCCTTGAGAAGATTACATTTCAAAATCCCATGAAGTGCAAAGGCAGAGGTTTGATTTGGGATGAGGGTAGTCCTCAAGGGAGGAGTACCAGGATGAAGGAAGGAAGGAAACATCCACACATTGCTGAGTGGATGTGGTGGAGAAGGAGCAAGGGGCTAGTGAGCCACTTACAGATTTATGATACCGAGCAGCAAGAGGCTTGGCTGTGTTGGTTACTCTTGAAGGAGTTTGGCCATCACTTGGAATACTCTCTTTCTAAGAGAAGGAGGAGGTAGCAAAGGATTTTGTTGCTTGGGTCGTGTTGGAGAGAGCAAAGGCATATGTGCTCTCACATGATGTACAATGTTTCAGGAGTAGGAGCTAGTACTATCATGGTGCAAAGGGGATACTCCTTGGCTTTTGTTGATAAGGAACTACTTCCACCTTGGGAGAAATTCCACATTTGCAGTAGCATTGTTGGAGGGTTGCCCATTTATGTTGAGGGAGCTGAGGGAAACAACGCAGTACTACCCAAAGACTATCTAGTGCCTCATGCAGAGGAAGGAGGAGCTCTTGCTCCAAGAAGAAGGAATCTTGCATCCTTGCAAGGAAGTCCCCAGGATCTCATGCATGGAGATCAAGGCACACATGTGCCATTATTGAGGAGGTGTGTCACCATTGAGACACAAGGAGGAGGTAGGGAGAAGACCCAACATCTTGAGGTGAGGAGTACATATCCCTACTCATTGATGGAGGATGATGCACCTAAGAGGGTGATTTGATTGCGCAGTACAAGCATGGACATACTTTGTCATCCATCTATGCAGTCACCCCTTGAGGATGATGTCTCACTGCATGGAGACATTCAGCCAAGGAGACCACTAGATCACCAGCTGATGAGAGATGCTTCACATGTTGGGGCACCACTCATTGTTTTCATAGGAGTGGAGACCTTGGGAGACCACTTCACAGCACTAAGGGTCTTGAGTAGACTCAAGGAGGAGGGGGCCATTCCCTCAATATCATTTCCACCTACTCTCATTTCAGATTCTGCGTTGTGGTAGAAGCAGCAGGGGAAAGTTAGCAGCCTTCCAATTTTCATATTTGGCATGAGAAATGTCAAAGGAGGGGATGACCATATGACATATGCTCTTCATGAGGGATCATCAGCGTTGTCACTATGGAGGATGGATCCATGGGGGAGCTCTGGATTATTGGTGGAGTATTCCCAGGATCATTTTGCTTGCATGATATTGACAAATCAGCATATGAGGAGATGCACAGATCATGTGCAGATGGAGGAGTTAGCATAGACACCTCTTTTCTCTTTGAGGATGAGGGGAGACTCAATTTTGAGCCACTCCATTTGCACGAGCAGGACTTATGTTAAGGGAATTGTTTATTTGCATGATGATTTATATATTCATCCCTTAACCATATATGTACAGGATGTTGCTCCGAGTAGGGGCATTCTTCTTTTTGGACCCCATGGTCTACTTGAGGCCACGAGAAATTTTGGTGACCACTCCCTAGGAGGACTTGGGGAGGAAATGTATTTTGGAGGACCTACTCATCTTGCACCATATATCATTCACTTCCTCCGTACATTTGAGGAGAGTCGGACATCAAGCAAGTGGTTGAGAGGCCACACCTTTTGGCATACTCTTATGCAGTTGAGGGTCAAACTGCATTGGTCACAGTTGAGGGACCATTGTCTTTCTCCCTAGCTACATATGACAGCAAGCATGGTTTTCATTATGGGTCATTATAATGTTGATGTCTTTGTGTTTGTTGAGAGCATGATGGGGGGAATGGCACATTGGTTGGATGTATCCCTTGGGGGAGGAATCTACCACATTAATTGCATTGCATGTTCTAATGGGAACATGAGAGGACATGTGGCCACTACAGCAACACATTTGTTTCCATTTGAGGTGAGCCATATGACTGATTGGATGCCATATGGTGATGACAACCAACTCATCACATATGAGATGATTTTGGATAGCATGTTTCATAACGCTGGAGAAGAGATCTTTGGAGGTCTAGTCTTCAACTTGCCATTGGAAGGAAACTTTATTGCAGCCCAGGATCAGCATATACTCCACACTTATCCTAAGTGGAGAGGAGGAAAACGTGGAGTAGGCTACTTTGTCTACCAAGATCAGATTTTTAGCCCACCTATATTGCAGGAGCCAAAGGTGGAAGATGATTGTCAGGAGTTGCCATGTTGGGAGGTAACTCACTTTTTATGGATCATTGCATGGGGGATGGAGAATCCACATGAGGGAGATATTCCTCAACATATTTTAGACTCCATGCTTTGATTGGAGTTTCTTCCAGTTCTATCCTTGCAGTTGCTTGAGGACAAGAAACATTTGGGAGGGGAGGACTGTAATGTTCCCATTTTAGCACATGGCTAAATGGAACATTAGAATTTTGATTTTATATTATTGTAGCTAAATAAATGGGTAAGGAGGCCCATTATTATGAAAAAAATCAATAAAATCTCTCACATTATGAAAGAGGAGCATTATTGGAGCTTGTTTGCACACCCCATGTGTGAAAAGGGTTAATTGCAAAGGGGGCTAGGTCATGTTGACCAAGTAAAACTGTGCAATAGATGGAGGTGTGGCTTGCTTGGGAAGCCTACAAGATTTCATGAGGAGGAGAAAACCATAATGTGTGGGGTCCATGGCTAAGGAGCCTTCATTGTTATAAAAAGGAGGAGAAGACACAAGAAGGGGTTGTTGATGAATTTTATTTATGAAGTATTTGTCTGCTTAGACAAATACCATTCTCTATTGTTTAGTGGAGGATTGTGATTGGAATTCATGTTTAGGAGTTTCATCTCTTCCCTTGAGGATAATTAGAGGAGTTCTTTGTTGAATTTGGCGACTATCTGGTTTGAGACCAAGCTCCATCTTTCATGAGCAGCGCTGGCCCATTGAGGGTTTTGCAGCTGCTATCTTTTGTAGCAAGTGGAATTTTAGATCTGCTCAGATCTAGTTGTTTTTTAGAAGCTTTCTCTATTGGAGAGTGTTCTTTAGCCTCCAAGGAGTTAGCAGATCTATATTTTATATCATATCTGTACTTATCATTCCATGTACTTAGTCTCCTTTACCCTCTGTGCAGTTTCTGCTCCATACTGCGTTATTTTTTTAGAGGGCTTGCTTATTTCAGTTTGCTATCAGTTTGGAGGAAGATCTCTTGGTGTTAGGCGGTGATCCATGGATTGGGTTGCTGAACCATGTCCCTATAGATTTGATCTATTTCAGTAATAAAATTTATCTTCAGAAATTTCTGGGTTTTCTATAGCACAGTATATTGTAATTCAGATCTACAGCTTAATATGCAGTATTTTGATGTAATTCCAATTGGATCTTGCTCTTAAAGTCTTGTAGCTTCTAGATCTGTATTAGATATGATTTTTCATCCATAGATCTGTCATATATATAAAATTTAATTTAAAACAGCTGAATCATCTGGAAAATAACGCTGTCTATGTAATTTTGCAGTTTACTTCTAGTTGCAGCTCTCATTTCTGAAGGGATCTTTCCCTAGTTCTTTTATAATCAGTTTTAAAGGAAATAAACTCATGTGTAAATCTGATTTAATGATATATTACTGAAGTATCAGGTATTTGGCTGACCTCCTCTGAGTTTCAGTCAAATCTGCGCAATTCTAGTAGCTGGGGTTTTCATTTTGTAGCAGTCTCTCTCTTTGGCTGATTTCTAGCTAGTCTTGTTTCCGGGAGATCTGTTTAATGTGCTTAAACTTACTTAATTCTGCTGAAATTGCATATATATGTCACATACATCTTGAATGAGGGGATCCCATCCCTAATCTGCGTTTTCCTTGCTCATATTTTCTAATACAGTGTTTTCATTGAAGGCCTTGTTGAGATTCCTGAATGGGATTATTCCAAGTTCTATAGGCAGAGTCTACAGTTGGCTAGGTAGCCTCTGGTTCTCACCCTCTTTTCATAGGTGACATAACCAATAAATGCCTCTGTAGTCCATCTCTGACATAGAATCTTGAGAATCCCAAAAAAGGAACATTACAAAATCCATCAAATATTTTTTCTGAAAGAGCTTTCCAATGGTATGTTGAAGTCCAGAAAAGGCCTTCTGGATTAGGAGTTACAAGAAGTTAAAGTTTACAGATAGAAAATTTTATTCCTCAAGGCTTAGGATGATTTTTAACCAAGGTCTGGCCCAATCAGTAGTTGGTCCTAGTTAGAGGTCAAGATCGCATAGTATGGTTGGAAGGAGAACATCCATACCCCCTAACCCACGACCTTTGTCAGACCATCTCTAAGTCAGAAGTTGGACCTAGTTATAGGTCAGGGCTATGTAGTAGAATTGGTAGGAGAACACCACCACTCCTGACTTCCTGACCTATGTGGGACCTCTTAGTGATGAGCTAGTAGCAACATGGAAGATAACATCAGCATGGAATGACAGTACAAAGGACATGTGGCATGTGAATCCAACTTTTTCGGGTGGCATAGTGGGCCAAATTTAGGTTCCATGTGGCCCAAATGATGTCAGCATGACATAAGATGATGATGTGGTATAGCCTCGAAGTTAAATCCAAGGGGTTTATTTTGTAAATATTTTCCTGTGTATTTTTTATTTGACATTGAATCGATAAAACTAACCTAGATCAGTGGAAAAGGCCTTTATTTAGTCCTACAAGCAAGTTAGGATTGAGGAAAATGAAGGCGCATAAGCAAACAAAGTGGGATGACTCTTGACCTCCCGACCTACATTGGAAGGCATGCCTAGGTCATAGTTATGCGATGTTTTTGTGTGTTATATACCTAAATCCCTTTGCATTGAATGTAATGTAATGTAATTCTACTGCATAGAGTCACATGACCCATGGCTCAAATATCATACTAACAGACCCAAAGTAAATGGAGTCAATAGGAAAATTGAGACACAAGGGAACAAGGACCTTGACCTCTTGCATATTAATGTTTCTTGGCATAGTCAAACCTAAGTTCTCCTCATGCCACAAAGAGATAAATGAAAGTAATGGAGATTATACCAAGCTCAAGAAACCAATGTTGTTTTTACAGGAAAACTTTAATGGAGAATATATTTGAGTATTCAGGTGGACTGAGAATTAATTCTCCACATGGAAGAATTTCTATATCCCATTCTCAAATTTAGTATTGCTATAGCGGCTGGGTGCTAGAATGTAATAGCAAAATGGAGAGATATTCAGGAGTACGTGCTCAGGTAGAGTGAAGCACAGAGTGAACCTTGCTGAGGAACCACAAATATTGAGTGAACTAGTCCTGCCTACAAATTTCAATATTGTTGTAGAGTGCAGGAAACTTGAAGGAACAAGAACATGCAATGCCATGTTGTAGCACATTATTAGGTACAAAAATGCAGAGACAACATTGGTCATAGCGCAAGCGAGGAACAAAATGGTTAAGTGCAGTTGAGCAATGGGGGAAGTAAAGGTACAACAACATAGAGGAAAAGCATGTTAGTAAGTGAGAAGGAAATTTTTCCAAGTGTTTGATGATGACACAATGTAGCTGAGGGATGAGGCTAGAACTGGTTGAGTTTCATATATCATATTTCAAATGATATCTACAGAGTTGAAGGAAGTGGGCCCACACTGCAATATATCATACTTATATTTATGTGTATGTATTAGTCTTTGTTTTCAGTTTGAAAATTTTATGAAAAGTAGAACAATGGATAGAGTAGGTAGTTTCCTACATTCATAAGGGGTTGTTGACTCTTTGCAAGTATATCATACTTATATTTATGTGTATTTATTAGTCTTTCTTTTAGTTTGAAAATTGTATGAAAAGTAGAACAATGGATAGAGTAGGTATTTTCCTGCATTCATAAGAGGTTGGTTCCTCTTTGCAAGTGGTGGATTGCTATCTAAAGGGCCTAGTGCCTCCCGTGAGTGGGTTCTCACAAAAAAAATTATGTAATTAAGTAGGTTCTTAATTTACATCATAACAACAAACATAAAGGTCATTTTCTCCCTTTGGGTTTCTAGGTAAAAAATACCTATGTCAATATGTGTATGTTGCTCATGTGATGGATTATATGTACATGTGAATTTCTTACCTTTCTTTCATTTATGTTGTTTAATGAATACTCTCATAAAAAACCTATAATAGAAAATGAATTAAAGACTTCTTAAATTTGAATTTAAGAACCTCACTATTACTTATTCACCCCCCTCTCAATAATTCCCTATTCTAACAACCATTACATGAGTCCTCTATAGGGTGTATTTTGTACTATTTCTTTAGCTCAGGTGCCATGAAAAACACCAATGTAGGTCAAGTACATTGATCCCAAGCCTTAACTGAAGTACAAGTATTTTGAGCATCTAGTTCCAATCATGATGCCTCAAAACTCCACACCTAACAACTCAAGGTTTTACCCAACTTTTAGCGATCAAGGGTCATGAATTGTACCTCAATCCATCATAGATGACATCTTGTAATATTCCAAATCTGGAATAGCACACCAAGACTATTGAAATAATGCAATCCTAGGAGATTGATGTACAGAAATGAGTTTATAGCCCTTGTATCCCTTAGATCAGCAGATCTGGAGTCTAGATCCAAAAGCCGAGAAAAAACAAATCAAAATAGGTGTGGTAAACAGATCTCCCACCACCTAGTCTAGCTGAAGAACACCCTACAAGATGGGCTGCAGCTATGCACAACAAACTGCTTCAGAAATAACGCAGTCTTGGATAGTATGAGCAAGACACCATCAAATATGATTAACTTATGAGTACAAAGAAGCAAATTAGAATTACAATGAAGCTCTTTCAATATACAGTAGAATACAAGAGACAGTAGAGAAATAAATCTTTAGAAAAGAAGGCTGCAACACATATATAAACTGGAAAATGGCTCAACAACATTATTTTAAGGAGTTGCAGCAGCTGAACATTACATCTCAGATCTAGGACAGATCTATGGACAAAACATCAGATCCATAGCATATCTGGAAACTACAAAGACTTATTTACAAGATCCCCTTGGGGTTTTGACCAAATCATGCATAAACAAGAGTAGATCTGAGTTTTAAATTGCAGATTTGCAAAAATGCTTCAGGAATTTTTGAAGATGACTTTACATTAAAATAGATCAGATATAAATAGAACATCGATCAGAAATCTAATCCATGGATCACCAAAGTGAAAGGCAAAGCCCAACACCAGAGATCTCTCATCAAAAATGGGGTCAAAACACCCTGCAAACCCTCCATTGAAAATAACGCAGTTTCTCAATTAAAACTGTGCTGTAACTTGAATTACATGGATGGCCTGATGCCAAGTTACAAAATATGAAGTGAAAATAGTGGATGCACTCTTCCATGAGGTTAAAAGACACACTCCATGAGAAGAGGCTCCAATACAAGCTAGATCTTTGCAGATCTATAATCCCACTTGTTGCAGCTTACAAGAGCAAGAAAACCCTCACTGGATCTGCGCTGCAATTGGAAGTAGAGCTTGGCCCAAAGCCTGATAGTGGATCAAATCAGCAAATACTCCTCCAAGAATCGTCAAGGGAAGAGGTGAAATCCCTGCATAGGAACTCCAAGTGCTAAGCAACACAATTATACACTAAACAACAGAGAATAGTATTTGTCTAAACAGACAAGATACTCAGAAATATAATCAATCAAAAACCTTCTCTTGTTTCCTTCCCCTTCCTTTTATAAGATGAAAGCCTTTGCAAACCCTAAACCACCTTGATGAGTTAGCTCCTTTCACAGGAGGGGCCTCCTTCTAGAACTGCACTATCACTCCATGAGATACATTGAACCTAGACAACTTTGTAGATTTGGTCAAGGTTGACCCAGTCTCACAGCTCAAACCTGTTTCACACCTACAAGTGATTTATTTGCATGTCCTTGATTTATATTTGTTCACGTCGGCATTGATTTATTCAGTCTTTTCAGGAGTTTTACATGTCCTCCTTTATTCATTTATTCATGCAACAGAAAGTAAAAAAAAATTGAATATTCCTCTTAGCTTGGGCTAAGTAGGAATATTACAGTCTTCCCCTCAAAAATGTTGCTTTTCCTTAAGCAACTTATAGGGTAAGAGCTGTAGTACTTCTCCTCCTCCATTGATGGCATCATCAAGGATCAAGTCCTCATCATAATCCAAGTGCTCATCAAGCCAATACATCAAGAATTGTTCCTCCAAGGTCAACATAAGATGTGCATATTCCATCCCACCAGGAGTAAAAAAATCAACAGAAATAAACATGGCTGGAGCAATGCTCCATCTAAAACATGTATCATCAGGTACCAGTAGAAGTTCCAAACCATGTGGTACATACAAGCTGCCCATCTTCTATCCATACAATCCCATAAACAATACAACTATATCATCTAAGTATGGAAGCAAGACTACATATATGAAAACTAAAATCTGAACTTGAGGGGGTGGGTAAAAATCCCACATGTGATGCTAGCGTAGTGCATCACCTGCTTGCATGAGATGAAGGTGTGTTAAGTGACACTCCCACCACACAATTGCTGCATGAGTCACCTTAACATGGCTGAATATGATAGGTAAGTTTGGTGCCTTTGGAAAGAACCCATCATGAGAAGGAGTCTCCCTTTGCACAATAAGGGAGTGACCAAGTTCAACATCTTTATTGGCCCACAAAAAACCATGAGATCCACAAGATCTTTCACTCCCTTTAGGAGTCATATCCTGTAAAAACATGGCAAAGGAGTGTAATAAATCAGAAAATACAACTTGCTTGGTATGATCAGATACTTTACCATCATAGTCCTTCATATACATGGAGTTTTGCATGAGCATTTCCCTCCTCTCAAACAAAAGAAGAGCTGGCTGAGATGACTCTTGCAAAGAGTCCATGGGCTTCCCCATTCCTCCATAGCTAATGCACTCTTGAAAGTGCTGATATAATTCCTCTCTCATGCCTTCCCACTCAAAAATCCTCATGATCAGGGTATATATCTTTATTGATTGCATATGGTTGAGGAAGAATTCTTCATGTGCTCCTTGTAGAATCTTTTTCTTGAGCTTGGAAGCTCTAGCCAAGAACACCTTACCATGATAATAGATGACTCCCCCTTGGACTAAGTAGCCCTCTTCTTGCTGCATGTCATCTAATATCATACCTATGTGGAGATCTTTGGAATACTCTACAAGCAGTTGAGATTTCTAATATAGATCCACACTGCTCAACAATGAAAACTCTATTGATACATCCATGGAAGTGCTTGTCATGTGGCTGATATCCTTTTTGACATTGCTTATGCCAAATTTTTTTGTTGGAAGGCTGATCCTCCCATTCTTCTCCTCCCACAGCGCAGATTCAGGAAAGAGAGAGGGAGATAGTGATGCAGCAAGAAGATCCCCCTCATTCTTGAGCTGTCCCAAGCCCTCCAGTGCTGTAACTTGGTCTCTAATTTCTCCAATCCTTCCTGGATCTAGATTTGGAGCATCACTTTGTGAGGTTTCCCCCACAATATCTGAATTTGGTGGCATCCTAGGTGGCTTTCCATTAGATAATAATGTCCCTTGCAACATTCTCATGAACATGAGAGAAGGGACTGTGAGATCTCTACTTCCACTGCGCAAATCCATCTCTGTTATTTGTGTGGAAGTACTAGGTGAAGGATAAGTGTGCATGCCTTGAATCATTTGTGGTTTCCCACTCTTCAAGTCCACCCACTCCATTTGCAAATCTTTCCAAGCAGTGGTGACCTTCCCCAAGGTGATCAACCATTGGACACCCAAAATGATATTGGTGTCTCGTATGTCAACTACAAAGAAGTGATCCACCAGAGTGTAGGATCCCATAGTGACAGAGAGTGAGGGAAAATATTTCATGCATTGCATGGTCCTATCTCTTGGGACCAGAACAGAGAATCCCTCAAAAGTATCAGTGGGGATTTCTCTCCTTTGCACAAGTTGAGCATCAATAAAGTTCTGGGTTGCCCCACTATCAATCAAGACAGATACTCTTTGATTCATGACTGAACCTTGTACTCTTAGGGTCAAGTACTTAGGCACTCCTCTCAAATATGCAAGAGTCCCACTTATTGGTGCAAAGGCTCCATCCCCCTCTCTAGATGGTGTTGGATTTTCCTCGTCATTATCAGCATTGTGACCCCTCCTAGGCTCATCATCTCCATCTTCCTCCTTAAAATTTGAGAAGACTTCTATGTAGTGTGCTTTCCCATCAGCACATATATGTCCCAATGCCCATGACTCTTGGCAGGTGAAACACAATCTCTTCTTCCTCAAATCCCTTCTGATTTCAATATCAAGAGGTTTCTTCAAAGAGCTCTCCTTGGAAGGAGCAAATTTCCCTTCCTTCCCCTGAGAAAAGTGAGGGGCCTTGGTTTGGAAAGTTTCCTTTGATTTTGGCAAGGCATCTTGG